>CAJNOI010000184.1:0-56936 GCA_905250115.1 Adineta steineri
GATTTATTGTTTTTTAATGAGTGAAATCAATGGGTTAATGGCTGTACGCTAGAGTCATCTATAGAAGGAGGAGACATAGTTTATAAGCAAAATATATATAGTTTGAACTTCTTCTTTTAAGTGATCATAAACAACATTTGTGATAAGAACTTGATTTCAAATATGAATGAAAGCTGTAATATATAGTAGACTGAATTAAATTTAACGATGGTGTTAGTAATTATTTTTCTTTTTATGCTTATTCTTCTCATTACATGATCGTTTTCTGATAAGTTAATAGTAGTATTACACTAAACTTTTTTCTTGACAGTGATTGGAAATAATTTGGACTTGAAATATCAATTATTAAACAACAGAATAGTTAGTTGTAAGTTTTCGAAAAGTGAAGGTTGGTTTTGTCCAACATGACGCAGAAAAAACTCAGGTATATTGTGCAGACACCAAAATACAGGCATCTTTTTTGGAGTCACACACGAGGAGAAGCTATGTTGTTGTATTGCTTTCCTTGTCTAGGTAGATTACGTGCATTTGAAAGGTTTTCATAGTCTTGAGATAAGCGCAGCATACTTTTAAGAAGACAAAAATTACCAACTGTCGTTTTTTATCTCAACGTCTCTATCGTAGACAAAATAAATACCACATCAGTTATTCTATTCTCATTGTACTACTAGGAGTAAGAAAGAGGCGCATTTAATTCATTTAGTTATTCGCTCCTTCATTCTCATAGACTACATAACATGGATCGTTTTATGGATGTTGGTAAAGAACCACGCAAACTTCTTCAGCCTATCGAAGGTTACCGATCTCTTTCGTTGGCTACACTTGAAGAAGCCATCGAGCCGATTGTAACGCTTTGTCCTGATGTACAACGAAGGGCTTATATCGCGAAAGGCAACTGTGATTCATACAAAGATGGCCTCACAGAGGACGAATCTGCAGCTATTTATCTTTATACCACTGAATGGCTACCAGTTAATCAATGCCTCTATGCCGTTCTGAACTCTGTTTTACGGTCTAAAAATCGCGATAAACTCATTCAACCATGGTTACCGTATATGAAGTTATTATTAACAGCGCTTTTTAAACTACCTGATTTTAATGGAACTGTATGGCGAGGTGTTCGCCTCGACTTACGACTTGAATATAAAGTAGGCGCGACAATTACATGGTGGGGTTTTTCGAGCTGTGCTGAGTCAATATCAGTTCTAGAGTCAGAATGCTTCCTTGGTCAAGAAGGCAAACGAACCTTATTTAGTATAAAATGTTTTAATGGAAAAAAAATTCGTCAACATTCTTCGTTTGAAGAGGAAGATGAAATACTTCTTCTTCCTGGCAGTCAATTTATTGTCGCAAGTCATTTCCAACCATCAAAGAAGGATCCTGAATTGATTATTATTGAACTGAGGCAAGTAAAACCTCCATTCCCTCTACTCGAAGAGCCATCAAAGGAAATTCCATGTCCTACAAGCACTAATGTACCTGAAATATCCGAAGAACCTCCTTCTAGTTCACTTGAAGAATCATCGAAGGAAATTGCATTACCTATACGCACTTCTCTACCTCAAATACCGAAAAAACGTCCATCCAGTCTACTTGACGAATCATCGAAGGAAACTGCGTCTCCTACAAGCACTCCTGTCCCTCAAATACCGAAAGAACGTTCATCCAGTCTACTTGAAGAATCGTCGAGGGCAATGGCTATTCCTACAAGCACTTCGATACCTGGAATATCGGAAGAACGTCCACCCAGTTTACTTGACGAATCGTCGAAGGAAACTGCGTCTCCTACAAGCACTCCTGTCCCCCAAATACCAAACGAACCTCCATCCAGTTTATTTGAAGAACCGTCGAAGGCAATGGCTATTCCTACAAGCACTTCGATACCTGGAATATTGGAAGAACCTCCATCCAGTCTACTTGACGAGCCATCGAAGGGCATTATGTGTCCTACAGGCACTTCTTTAGCTGAAATATCGAAAAAAGATAGTCAATTTGGTGAGTATTATTTTTTGTATTCAAAAGTTATAATCAGAGAGACGGAGAAGTTTATTGAGAAAAAGGGATTTGGAGTTCGCTAAAACATGAGTTTTCCAATCTTTGAAGGAACATTTTGATTGTAATTTGGCTCAGATTAAAATAATTTTCTTATTATATTCAGTTTCGATGTCATTAATAAATTTTAATTAATGTCGGTGTTTATCGTATTGATGGATTATTCCCACAATTAAGCAACATTTATTTCATAGTCTATATAAATGATTTTATGTTGGTGTTATTTCAAGAAATCCTACGAAACTTATTAGAGTTTAAGATCTACTGAACTACATTTATAAGTTTTAAAGAACGGTTCTTAAACGATTAACGTTATTTTTAAAACGACATCAGTTGTGACTCGACGGGAAACCATTGAGGATATAATAACAGTTTGAATTGTTAAACATTTCATTTTTTCACGACAAAATTTCAAACTTTTCGTATGATTTTTCAGTAAAAATAATGACACGTTACCTGAAAATTCTCGGCGCTAAGCTTTCAAGATCTTTGAATGCTAGTTAGCTTATGTATGGTTCAGAGTATTATTTTCATCACTTGCACTCATCTTGGATTCATATATTGTTTTTTAGCTGTTTCAATATAAGATTATATTGAGAAAAGTTTAAAACGAAGATTTCAGCTCATTTAAATATATCTATAAAATATATCAATTGATTTACCTCTTCAAGTCAGTACGTAACAATCTGTAAATGGTTTATTTTTCATCTTATACTGAATGCTCAGAGATCTAAGCACATTTTTGAACTCGAAGCATCAATATTATGTATATTTGATTGAACTTTAGAAGATTTTGTGATCTTATTTTGATGCTACTGAGATGTCAAGTTTGAGTTCGTTGTCTTTTGATACTGTTGCAGTCTTCTTGAAGTATTTCAAAAAAAGTCGAACTTTTTAGTTCAATTTGAATGTTCAAACAGTAAATTATTATAATGAGAATACTTATGATGAATTGTAATTATTTAATCAGTGTCATAATAAGATATGAGCATTAAAAGCAATCAACTATTACGAATAGTTTTGTCAGAATTTAAAAAGATATAAACTTCTTATTATTCTTCTGAATCTTTTCCAATAAACTAAAACTAAGTGTAGATGGGTGTAAACGAGAAGTAAATATATCACCCGCATCTCCTCCTTAATCTACACTCTCATCGTCAAGAGTTTATTGGATGTGTAAACGATATGACCATTCCATTCATTTAATCAATCATACATAAAAAATTTTTGATATCTATTCAACTGTTAATGATAGTTATTTAATATATACCGAAGCAAAAAAGCAAATAGAAATACCTGTTACTTCAATTCTGCCAAAAGCTGACATTAGCAAAGTTAACACAAGCTTTGCAAGTAAAGTAACTTCATTGACAGTAAACTAAACTGTAACATACAACACAGGTATATTAATGTGAAGTCTTAGTCAGAATACCATCCACGAATCACGATTTACCATAGTTCTAATATAAATGTATCAAATTGCTCAATATCTTGCCGGTAAAAGTATGTAGATAGAATAAAGCAGTAGTGTCAAATACGAAAGTTGAATTCAAATATTCAAGTTTTCAACTATTCACACAACTACACTCACCCTAGCAACACCCAAAATACACTCCCATCTATCCTAGCAACACCTACATCCACACCCTCAATACTGATAGTTACAAGATCGCAACTCACCAAACAAAAGTAAAGTTTTTCTATTTCCAAGCTTTACTGTTATAAAGTGTCTGATATCTATAGATAAATTTCGTGTTTCATACCAATATGCGTGTGGCAGGTTCAGAAGCATCAGTTTCTTTGCTATATGCTTCAACAATTATTTTATATCATACTCCGTGGAAATAAAATCGTTAAGTTTAAGTTAAAACTATATGCTATATTTCTATTTTCTATTTAACAGACGAACAATCTCTTGCACCTGGTACCTACGAGAAGCTTTTTTGTAACGGTCGTCCTTGTGCTAACTGCGGCAAATGCCGTGACTGGTACTTTACGGGTGATCGAACGACTTGGGATTGGATCCGCAATCTCGAAAATTGGAGCAGAAGAGATAGTAACTATTGGTATGATAATCGTGTTTGGGAATCTTTTAAGCGTCGTGATGCTACAACATGTCGTCACTATTTTCGTGGTTTTCTTTCTAATGGTCTTGATGGTCTTCGTTTTCATTGTTTGTGTGCGGACAATGTTTTCAATTGAGGTCTTGCGAAAAATAAAATTCCGAATTACCGTCTGCTTTGTTTGTATGGGAGAGCGTGATTTTTTTGTTCATCGATCTTAGTGTGAATGGATGAGTGCGGATGTGTTAACTTTGATCTGATGGAAGCTTGCAGGCTAATCAGTGCGGAATGGATTTGTTAGTGAGGTTGACGTGACGAGCCTTACTGTCGTGTATTATTGCGAAGAAAAAATGTACGTGTATAATCTTAATGCATTTTGCGTAAACATACGTATGGAGAGAGGTGGTGAGCCGAATGTTTTTAATAGTATGTTGGCTTTAGTTAGTATTTGATATGGATTGTATTTAGCTCTTTGATGTAAAGAACTGTCACGTATCTAGCGAAGAAGAGATGTGAATGGAGAAGAAGTATTGTCAGAATTTGATTCACGATGAAGGATTAGGAGCAAAAGAATGTTTTACCATTCTTTTCAATCAGCATTGTGGCAAGATAATCATACAATTGATCGAAATAGCCCATATTGGATTTTTTGCGTACGAGATTTTAGATTGTTGTTGAGGATCTTATACGGCATGTCTATCAATTTTGTTTGATGTGAGTACGTTTCGTGCTGTGATTGAAAATAACAAGATGAACTATAACGAAGATAGTATAGAAGGACTTTCCGTCTTGTAGCATTTGATTTTTCCAGTCCATCGCTTTAGTCAGTTGCATACTGAGAGGAATTGATTGACAGAGATGAAATTTAACGTAGTAATCGTGTTTGATAAGAGTGGCTAAATGGCATTTAAGAGTGTATAGTTTTGAAATATAGACTCCAGTGCTTTCTTATTTTTAAAGCGATGGTTCGGACTTTCAGAAGTGAACGGAAGCATTGTTTCGGACAAGGGTGGCGGGATTTTTTGTTAATTTATAGTCGATTCCCATTGAGAAGAATAGACATTTGATGGAATGCTACGTGGACAATTCGATTGTTTTCAGATTTTGAATAATGTTTTCACGAATCTATGGAATTTTCCAAAACTGAACTTTTTTCGTATCTTACTGTTCAACCTGGATTTCAACTGGAATACTCATGATAGTAACGTATGCACAATGATCATATTCATCAATTGCATCACCAAGTATCTCAGCACAAATATTATAATCGCATAACTCTAAGCCATTACGAAAGTGTTGTTAAAGGTATGTGAAGGTCAGACTCATCTACACTAACATCCACTCCTTAAACATATACTCAAGATTCAATATTGTTACGGGAAATCTATAAGAGATAAAAATAGCAATCTTTTCCTACTCTTTGCGTACAAATGAACCATATGAATCTTCAGTTAACAAATGTGACGTTAAGTTTGATTGAGTCTTTCTATATTCAACTGATCGATAGAATTCTGTATTAATCCAAATGATTGAGTTTGTTAGAAAGTTATTCATGTCCAATATAGTTGAATTTTTCTGAGCGTTCGATTAAATCTGATTTATAAGTATTATTCATTCTTGTGAAAAGAATAATAAAAAGGGCGTGGTGTTTATTTTACTACATTTAAAAGAAAAAGTCGTTTTGAGAATATCAATGTATGTTTTTATAACAGCATAAATAGACTAAAGAATTATGTGTTATGCAAAGGGTGTGGGTGGGATGGGTGTGGATTTATCTTTCTATTCCCTACTCGTTTGCATCCACACCCACACCTACCCTTTCATACAAAAGAATTATTATTGTCTGATAAACAGTCAATAGTTCGACATTTTAGTATAAAACTTTAAACTCGAACGGTTTAGCTCTGAACCCGAACTTTTCGGTCTCGAACTCAAATCCGAACTTTTCGGTCTCGAAACCGAACTGAAGTTCGGGTTCGCTACATGCCTAATCACCACCGATCTCATAAGTCAGAGTAAATATTCAGATGGCCTTTCATCCTGTATGTCATCGATTTGTATTTAAAGCCTAAGGCTTCAACAATAATAATAATCTATTCTAAATGTCACATGAATCATATATAGTACGAGTATATGCTGTTATCTTTCGAATTGATATATATGCAACTACGTCGCGGTGTGCTGTTACATTTCGAACAATGCTGTTTATTGTATTATTATTAATCATCGGAGATGCTCTTGCTATTTCCAGTCCTATTCAGCCGTTCACTGCGTATAGATACTCAACTGAACTAGAACCTGATATAGCCGATCTTTGGTGGACAGTGGATATTGATGCTAATGAGATCACTTTTGAACTGCACATGAAAACTACAGGGTGGATAGCGTTAGGCATTAGTCCAGGTAAAATGTCGACTGATCGGTCTACTCTAGTTGTACAATGAATAGTATTTTTCTAGGTGGCGGCATGAAAGGTGCTGATATTGGAGTTGGATGGGTTGATAATATGGGAAAAGTTCATTTTCAGGTACGATAAAATATAGTATATCATTTGAATAAATAACTTTAGTGCATAGGATCGATATGCATCCGATTTCGCTGTACCGATCATTGATAACACAACTAGCAATTGGCTTGCTCAACGTGGCCGTGAATCTGACGGATGGACCGCCATTCAATTCAAACGTCCTCTCGACACATGCGATCCCATGGATGTTTCAATTATAGTTGAGTATTCATTGTCTATGCTATACTCATTATAGTGATAATCTTGATTATAGTCTGGAACGAACATCGTCATATATGCGTATGGTCTTACCGATCCAGTTGGTGATATTAATTACCATCAAGGTCGACGTGGTTCACGCATGATTCCACTTCAATCGTATGCAAATCCACCACTAGAAAAAAAGTTTACCGATCTTGATTATTTCGAATTTCGTATGAACAATGTGAGTTAATCTTGCGCCTCTTCTGTGACATTATCACCGATCTCCATGTCTTTTAGGATGTTGTTCCAGCCAATGACACAACTTATTATTGTAGAGTATTCAAAGCGCCGACTGAATATCCAATAAAACGTCACGCCATTGCTGTAATTTTTTCTTAATGTTTTTTCCTTTTACCATCTGAAACTTCATCATTTCTTGCAGCACAAAACACTGATCGACCCGAATAATATCGATTTGGTTCATCACCTTGTGTTTTTTGCCTGTGATCCAAGAGCTAAATTTGATGATAATAATCTCCCTCATGGTGTACGTGATGAGCATTATCGAGAATTGTCTGCTTGTTTTACTGGTACTTCTACTATTTGGGCAGTAGGTGGTGAGCCGGTAAGACTCTCTCTTTCTAAAACTTGATTTCAGGTTCAATTTCATGAATAATGATTTATCTATATAGCTTGTCGAATTTCCAGAAGAAGCTGGTTATCCGGTTAGTGGTGATTTTGCCTCGAAATATTACATGCTTGAGATGCACTATAATAATCCAAAACTAACACCAAGTATAAAACTTTACGATAAAATCTTAAAAAGAATAAAAGCACAATGTCAAAAACGTGTTTGCTTGTTTAGATCGTCGTGATAATTCGGGTATTCGATTTTACATTGGAGAAGAACTTCGTCAATATGACATTGGCTATATATCATTCGGAACTGTTGTCAACACTCTTGCGCTAGCAATTCCACCAAACATGGAGCGATTTAATGTCGATTCGTATTGTCCAAGTGGATTCAGCAAAGTATACTTTGAATTTCATGTTTTTTCTTCTTAAACATCATGAACCAGAGTTATCAAATCTCAGTTTTGATATAGGGTACTTAAGAGTTAGAATGCAGTATATCGTATAGGCACCTAACATTACAACATTTTACTTTACGATATGTTAAGTATTGAATCACTGCACAATAATCTGTTTGGATATGTGGATGTGCTAGAACTCACATGAACTCTCTCAACTATTTCTTATTAAAAGCAAAACACCTTTTCAATTTCAATGATCAATTTACTTTTTTGCATCTGTTATCCATAGTTCATTATTCGAGATAGCTAAAAGTTTGGTCAGTTCTATATTAAAAAACATTATCAAATCCATTTAGTATAGTCTTAAAACTAAATTAACTTTATTTTTATTTTAGAAGTATAAAACTGCATAGAAAATTAAATATAATGCGGCGTAATATATATTGCTCCATTCTTTCCCGACGTATCTTATTGGCAGAATTAGACTCAAGTTTCATTTCAATAGAATATTACTAAGTCAAATTTGATAGATTGACTCACTGTGTGATCACTAGTCGTCCTTTTTAAATGCATATTTCCATATTTTTCAGAAAAATCTGTCCGTGTCTAGGAAAATAGTAAGAGAATTTTCGCTTAGAATATTCCGGAATCTGGCATCACCGTGGTTTCTGCATTCGCTCATACGCATCTTCAAGGTATATTAAAGTTTCATTGAAATAAAAATTGAACTATCAATATGTATATAGGTGCATCACTTTGGACGAAATTGATTCGAAATAATACAGCAGTACAGTACATGTTCAATGCTGAGCGATACGATTTCAACTATCAATTTGATAATCGACTAGCAGAACCAATTAAGCTATATCCGGTGAGAGCCAAGATCATCCCATTCATTTTTAACTTTGATAAGACATGTTTTCTGTAGGGCGACGAATTTGCTACACGATGTGTGTACAACACTATGAATAAGAATACTGTTACATTGGTAAATTTATTTCATTTTGTATAAATCTATATATTAATTGATCATTGTCAGGGTGGTGAACGAACAACAGAGGAAATGTGTTTTCATCAATTAACTTATTATCCTCGCCAAGACAATCTGGGTGCGTGTTTTACGCTGAACCACCCCGATGCATGGCACGCCATAAGCAACCGAGCGTTGTAAGTTCCAAGTCCGACTAGTTAATGAGTTAATTTTTGTTTCTCGCTGTATAGGACAACATCAAATTATACAGAAATAGTGGATTGGATTAATAAGATTGAGTGGACGCCAACATTAGCTGCTCAATGGCAAGAATTCTATAATAATGCGTCACGCTTGGTCAATTACAACGGAATATCCGAAACTTTAGACGTTCTACCAAAATATAAAGACTTACCGATAAAATCGTGTCAAACTTGATCTGTTTACAATACAGAACTAACTGGACTTCACATTCTTGTAATGATGATTGCTTCCTTTGTATATGCTTATTTAGTTTTTTCATTATTCTACCAAGCGGTAACTTGAAATAAATACAAAACAGCTTTGAATAACTAATAAGCAAGTCATATAGAGTCGTGCATGATATCTGTCGAGTTCTTGAATGGGTATGCCTATGTCGATGACATTGCCTTTTCTCTCCCTGCAATCGACGGATTGATGTTAAAATTTTAGAGTAAATGTCTAAATTATATCTGAGTGTAGCAAATCATTTCGTTGAATGAATGAATTCAAGAAATCACTCATATCAAAATGCATTGGTAAGACATAGTTGAGAATGATCGAATCACCTATAGATATTCTATCGAAACAAACCCCAAAAGTATGAAACGATGATATTGATGTATCTTACTGACGACAGCCTTTTTGTTAATTCCCTCGACTGTAGGGAGGGTCTTACGAAAAAAAAATAAAATGCGTCTGTATACTTGTTTGTGTCAGGGTCAAAGACCAAAAGAACATCAACATCGATGGCTACGCCAGAATTTCACGCAATCATATTTTTTCAAGCCCCACTTTGTACCAATGAGATACTTTTCGTAGTCAGCATCCAGCGAAGCATATTTTTTCTTGTTGTTGGAGCATCTGAATGGATGAATTGACGTTAGGAATTGGTGAGGTTTGGTATTTTTTGTCGAAAACACGTTTTGTTTTCAAGAAATGTTGATATCAACGCGGTGGGTGATGAAGAACATTGCTTATCATGAGAAATTCCCGATGAAATTAACTGAGCGTCGATACCGTATGTTATGACGAAAGAAAAATCCGCAGGTAAAGTCTTGATGCATTTTTCGTAAACATCGCTGGAGACAGGGGTGGTGACCCGAATGTTTTTACTAGTGTATTGGCTTTACTTAGTATTTCATATGAATTACATTTAATTATCTGATGTAATAAACTGTCATGCATCTGCCGAAGAAGAGATGTGGATGGGGAAGAAGTATTGTGAAAGTGTGATTCACGACGAAGGCTTAAAAGTAAAATAATGTTTTATCATTCTTTTAAATGAGTCTTGTTGCAAGATAATCATAGAATTAATCGAAATAGCCAGTATTAGATTGTTTTACGTACAAGTTGTTGAAGATCTAATATGGCTTATATATTAGTTTTGTTTGATGGGAGGATATTTTATGTTGTGATTGTAAATCATAAGTTGAACTATCACGAAGATAGTATAGTAGCATATGCAAAGCTGGTATGGTTCAGTATGTGAGCGTCATTGGTTTCTTCATATGATTGTTCTAGTTTTAATTGTTTTGTATTTTTTATGAGTTACAGGTGATGAATCTAAATCTATAACTGATTCGCCAGATGTTTCAATCACTTTTGATATACTATTCGAAACATTGAGAAAGAATATTTGTAGAAGACTCAAACTGATGAAATCTACAATAATGGCATCAGATACGTTGAAACTAGATTTCAATGAATTGAACGATTTCATTGAATCTGGTTGACGATAGAAATGAGTGTGAATGTCAGTATAGATTTGAAGAAAAGTCTCACCAACATTTATTGTAGACTTTTCATAATTTATTTTTACGGTACCTTGTTTAGATATCTTGGTCGAAAAATATTTAAATTTAATATATAACAATGAATTGTTCAATATTAAATTTTTCTTTAGGCAAATGCCATGATTTTCTTATGAAAATTAGCTGCATAGAAAATCGTAAGCGAATATTCTTTTGGGACCGATCTATATGCTCTCTCTACAGACTCATAGAAATTATAAGCTAATATAATATCTTCTCTGAAATATAAATTTTATTTCTAGATGTATTTGTTTTTTCTTGTCGTATAAATAGTAAGTTTTCTTTATTCTAAAGATTAAAACGAAAAAAAAAAGAAATGATAATATCTATAAGAATCAATAATATATGCTTAGATACATTCTTCATATAAATGTCGACGTTATCGTTATTTAATATGCAAATGTGAATACTAAAAAACCAAATAGAAATAACAACTTTATACAATGACTCGTTCGATTAAATTTATTCTTTTCATTCTTGTTAATGTAAAACTAACTTAAATTCATTGTGATGGTAAGAATAGAAAGAGAGAAATAAGTTGATATATAAATATTTATTGAAATAAAACATCAATGTTAATCTAAGTGATAAAGGGCAATCGTTAGATTCCATTCTTAACAAACTATTTTAGTTAATTTCCTTTTACTGATTCATGATAGATTGCAAACGTTAATATTATTATTATTATTTGTGTCTGTACAAAATCACATTAACAAAAAATTAATTTTTGAGCAAAGCAAAAAATAAACACCAATACATTATGTAATAAAATTATAGAAAAAAAAGATTTTTACATTTGTGTTGAAATAAATCCATCATTATTATATACATGTTGTTCTTGTCGTTGATCATATGGTAATTCATCATAAGATGGTAATTTATTACTATCATGTTCTATATTAGCTATAGCTTCAGCATATTCTGGTGGTAAATCTGGTTTAAATTGATGCTGTTCAATAGTAGATACATTCGATCGAGTAGGAGGTAAATGATGATCAGAAATTGAATTATTTCGAGATCGAGATTTACACAACATTAAACATACACGAAAAATACCAAGACAAAGTGCAATACCTGCTAATATTAAAGCAGCACGTTTTAAATTTTCACTAAATTCATCAAAATCAGCTAAAGAACTAGATTTTGTTGTCGAACGTTGTCGAGATGTTGTCCTTGATGATACACTTTGATAATAGGTAGATGATGAATTTTGTGGCATAAAAGTACAATTTTGATGTAAAACATTACATCGAATACTTAGTAGAGTTTCTTTAATAGGGATAGATGTTGTTTGTGTGACAAAAATGAGAAATAAATAGAATAATAAATGCATGATAATAAATGCGTCTGGTTGATATTCGAAATTTGAAGTCTTTTTTATCCTTTGTCTACTCTTCTTTTATTCGAACTAAATAAAGAGTAACTTTTTTTTTCATGTGTGTCACTATACTGATGACAATTCGATATCATAAAGGTATCTTATATTGACATAAACTTGATAAAAAATGCGAGAATAGAAACAACAACAACTCCAAAATGAGTAACATACGAAAAAAAAGAAAGAGGAGAAGAAAGAAAAGAATAAGACAAAAAACGAGAATATTCGATGAATATTCCTATTTGCGAACTTTTAGTCCTTTCGATTTTATTTATGTTATCTATCAAAAATGATTACAATCCTTAATTTATTAGTGCATAGAATCTTTTTTTCGAAAATTTCAATGATTATTTCGTTCCCATTGTCCTCGAACTATTAGTTTTGACCTTAGAACTTTGATAACGTTTTGTTGTTGAAGGTATGATAAGTGCTTTTTCTGTTTGTTGATCAACGATGTTAGATGTTAATAGTTTTTCCTCATTAGTAGGTATAATTCGTTTTAATTTTTGTTCTTGATTATTATCGATTATTTGTTCAGCGACTATATAATAGGATAATATTTATATACATTATATATATATAATAATCGAAAAGAAAAATGAACAATAAAAGAAAAAAAATACTCGAATGTGTATTTAATTCATCATTTGATGATTGCTGTTGTTGTTGGGATAACGTATTTTCATTGATCATTCGCTCGTAGACACGCTCGTTGTCGTCACACATGTGCAGATCATCTTCCGTTCGTAGGGGACTGCCGAATTTTCTTTCGAGTTTTCTTTGCGTCTAAAAAATCGAAACATTATTAATTTAACTGTTTAAATTAATGGAAATATTGAAAAGGGTATATGCATGCTCAGATGAAGAGAAACACTAGAAAATTTACGTTGACCAATAAACTGGTTCAGCAATAAAAGCAGGTTCAAATTGTTGCCAATAAATATCTAATGAACTTTTGACAAAATGCACATCACCATTATCAAATGAATACGACTGATAACGTCGAGTTAAACGATACCAATTCTAACTCAAAACAATAATAAAATATGACTATATTATTATACAAAATTAACATACTTTTTTAACATCATTGCTTTGATATCTTTTCAATTGTGATAAAAATCCAGGATTTGGATGAATAAAACCTCTAGCACCTTTAACAATTTGAATAGCTTTGTCTACATCATAATCACCAATAGTCATTAAATATGCTAACACAACTGTTGCACTTCTCGATATGCCTGCGTAACTATAGACAAAAATAAATTTATACGGATTTTCGAACGTTTTCTTTTACCAGTGAACAAGAATATTTTCATGTTCAGTTCTTGCTTGATGAATAAATTCAATACATTTTTCAAAATATTGTGCCAAATCTTGTTCTTGTGCATCAGCCGCTTGAATATTTAATAAATGTGTAGGTTTATATTCTTTATCGACGATTATATCTGGTACATCAATAATACATAAAACACGTTTTATTTGATTTTTTGTCATCAATGTACTATTTGTTCGATCTTTCAATGCTCCCAGATAGAGATGTGGCAATACAAGTGACATTTCACCGCCCATATTAGCTGCGCGTGCTTTAGTATCAATCTGGTGATGATAAAATAAAAATCATAAATACATAAAAATCGAAATAAGACAACTTTTTTTTGTGTATATATAAATATTTATTTTTTATGTTTGTTACTAAGGAAATATTAAGTTATATTGACATTTAAATAAATACCTTTCGATCCAGATAACGTTGAGAAAACGGCATCGGTCGTCTTCGTCGTCGTTGCAGAATATTGACGAGAAAAACAAGAAAATAACACAGCGAGTGCCTAAACTGTATTAGTACATATTCTAGAGAAAAACAATGTTGCCTCGATCTTTTTCTTCATTTGCGTATGCCGAAAGCAATAACTGATATATCAACCGAATAAAAAAGACGCAAACCATTATTAGTTTTTCTTTTATTTTCATAATCTCCTTTGTGCATTAGACCATATTGTCTATCGTTTTCCTTCTAATATCTACATTTATATTCACATTATCAAAAAGTCTATACATAACATATTGTATGATAAATTATTTGTTTTCGTAATATTCTTCTGTATATATGTATAATTGATGAGAAAAGATTAATTTAATAGTAAAAGGAAAAAAAAACTTTGATTTTGTTTCTATCATCATTTGTTTTTTTTTCTCTTTTGAATCTTTCGTATATATGTAAAAAGTAGACAAACAAATTACACTTAGTTTACAAGAAGATTGATGTTTGACTTTTTGGTTTTTTTTTTTATATGTCTTTTTTTTCTTTTTTTTCTGCCGTTTGTATGTATGATCGTCGTTGTAGAACAACAAAAAAAAGAAGAAAAGTAGAATAGAAAAGAAGGAAAGAGCGATAAAGAAATGAAAGAGATAGAAAAAGAAAAAGAAAGAAAAGAGGAAGATATAAGTAATCGGTCTATGCCATTGCCCATTAGTCAACAATCTACACATACACACACACATATATATATATACGCAACAATCGAGATCCGAGACTATTCTCACAGAGTATCGCACAAAAGGCACATTGATAAACACATACATCACACACAGCTTTCAGACCCTGAGATATGCAAGAAGAAAAGAGAACGAGAGATGATTGACTAGTGAATTGTGGCCGGGTCGTCTGCTGTTGTTTTTTTGAGAGGAGAAACAAGAAAGACTTTTATCGACTCGTTAATATACGTGTGTGTATCTATGTGTGTGGATGTGCATTGAAGGAAGAGCCATTGTTTGATCACTCTATATATAAAATAGAATAATTTATTTAAAAAAAAAAAGAATATATAATCGAATAAATTTTTACCTTGTGCTGGACCGGCCAGCGACATATTATCGGAATTAGTTTGTGGTGGTTGTTGCTGCTGTTGTGTTGATACTAAAGATTTCGGATCATTCTCGATTGATGTTATTTGTTTATCAGTGTTTGATATATTTAATGGACGGGTGTGACGATATTGTTGATTTGATGTTGAATAAACAGCCATACGAGGTGTTGCTGCTGAGCCATTTGGTGATTGAACTAATGGTCGTCCCATAAAATTTCTTTGTTGTTGATTATTCATTGTTGAACCATTCGGATGAGAATAACGTGTTTGTTGATTATTGATTAAACGTGTTTGATACTCATCATGTTGGCCTTGTAAATTCAATGTTGATAAATGATTTGTTGCATATTGTACGGATGTTCCATTATTATTCACATTAGATTTTCCTGCAGTTGTTGAACCATAAGTATTATATGGTATACTATTATCATATGTTGGATAAGTTTGAACACCACCTGCACTTTGCGGAGGAGGAATCATATAAGATTGTGTTGGAATAGTGCCTATTTTAATTTTATAAAATAATAAAATTTAATTTTAAATATTTTACCTGGTTGAACAAATGTTGTTTGTTGTTGTGGCGGAGGTGCTTGGTAAGTTGCTTGAGCAAATTGATGTGAAACATTACCTGTTTGTCCTGTAGGATATATTCTTACGAAAGGTGGTGGTTGTAGTGCAGAATTTGACTGAGAAGGTGGGACTTGTTGTTGTTGTTGCGAGGGCTGTTGTTGAGAGATTTGATGGTGATGATAAGATTGATTTTGAGAAAACTGGTGATGATGTGAATTATTACTGTCAACAATTGAAGGAGGTGGTCCTGTTGGTGGACCAGATGGTATAGATAATGTATCTGGTCGATAAAGCTATTTAAACAAAAAAAGAAATATAATAATTATCTGTACGGTTAATAAATGAAGAAAAAAAATATTTTTAAATATTTACCTGAACATATTGACCATCAGGTGTTAATGGGTAAGGATTTGCTGTTTGTGGTTGAGGTTGCTGTTGTTGTTGTTGTTGCTGTAAAGCATGAGCAGGAAATATATATTGTATTTGTCCAGTTGGTTGTTGATGAACTAATATAGGCATTGGAATACCAGCTCCATGTTGTGATGGCACTTGATTTGGACCAGCTGTTGCTGATGTAGTTGGTTGTTGAGGATGTAATGATTGTGTCTGTTGTTGTTGTTGATGAATAAAATTCGATGCTGATGGAGGTATCATAGGGACATAATTATACATATGTGCTCCACCCGCTTGTTGTTTATAATCATAATCAACAATTTGTGGTTGTGATTGAGTATAAAAAGAAGTACTAGTTGGTGTACGTAATGATCCTGTACCAGGATTTGATGCTATCATTGAGGCATAGATTGGTTGTTGTGCTATGTTAAGATTCGCTGATGGTGGTTGTTGTGTTGAATAAATAGATGGAGTTCTAGTTGTCGAAGTATTGAGCATATGACTAGGTATATCTATTGTTTTTCCAGTTGAATACTGTTGCATATGATTGTTAGTTGTTTGTTGTGAATGTTGATATGTATAAGAACGATGTTGATGTGAACTGTTCTGATGTTGTTGTTGTTGCTGTTGTTGTTTTCGATAAGATGGTCGAATAAAACCTGAATGTTGTTTTTGATTAAGTTTCATATTTTTATTTGTTATTGCTGTATTTGATGATTCACTAGTGTCATTAAATATTCTAGCACGTGTTTCAGCATAATTATTTACACGTTCGGAATATGGTTTTGATAATGGTTGAGTTTTTGTTGTTGATGATATCTGTTGATTAATATATTCATCATGAAGACCATTCCGTTGAGAATGATCATGATTAAAATTTTTTTCATGTCGACGTAAAATACGACGTGTTGGAATTTCAGTTTGATTTGTTAATGTGATTGGATTTTCTGTTGTTGTCGTTGTTGAAGCACCACTTATTATATCGGTTGATTCATCTTCTGGAATGCATTTTTGAAATGAAAAGTTAGGGCTAAAAGAAAAATTGAATATTGTTGATAAATAAATGAAATATTTTTACATTCGAGTATTTGGTGTTTTAGTGACAACAACAGCTTGTCCATTTTTATCAACATTATGATCAAGACCAAAAAATGCTGCAACACGATGAACAATCATTCGTTCATCTATAAACAAAAATGAAATAAAATATGAATTGAAAAGAAAAGCGAAATTTTTCGTACATGAATTCATCGCTTGAAATTGATGTGATATTTGTTCATCATCTTGAATAAATTGTTGAAGAAGTGTTTCAAGTTGTAAAAGTAATGTTCGATCTTTTGGATTATTACGTAATGTTGTTGCTATAAAAGATTCTGTATCAACACCTGAAAAATCTTTATATGGATCAGTTGGATTATTATTATTGGTAGATGTATTTGTATTATTAATAGTTGATTCATTATTTATAGGTACTTCAGTTTCATTATTTGACGATGTTGATGAAGAGCCAACTGTTGTGATCTCAGTTGCAATCGTATTATTATTATCATTATTATTTCCATCATCATCACCACCGGATGAAAGACGACGATCATCGCTATCACCGATCTAATAAATAAAAAATACATGATACAATGCTTAAAGTAGAATAGTCTTAAGTCGATGAACCAATTTTTGTTGACGATAGTTTCTCTTTAATATAAATGTTTATTATGAACGATGATCAAGCACATTTTTATAGTCAATCAGTATACTTGACATAAGACAGATTTTACTATATACAATATTTCTTCACTCATTAACAGAACATTTTCATCAATTAAGAAAACTTTTTTTATGACATGTCACTTTCTTTTTCAAGCAGATTGATTTATATGCAAAAAACTTACACTTTCAGATTTCTCATCTGTTCCATCCTCAGTAACATCACACTGTTCAGACGGTAAAATAATACCTACAAAAAAATAAACAAATGAATAATATGTCTCTTAATTTCCTCAATAACTATTTTCCCAACCATCATCAACATTAGCCGTTGTATTATTATTTTTATCAGGTTTTGTTAATTGTACTGCCATTGATGTTGGCACACAACATGAATCAACAATTTCAGCCATTCGCAAAAGGGAGCAAAAAACAAAATTCTTGGGTTTTTTTATATAAATATTATTATTTTAAAGTATAATTTATGCAAGCACCATCAACACGGCGACGTATGGAAGAGATACAAAAAAGATGATCACATGAAATAAACTTGTAACTAAACAGAACAAAAATGTTAAAGTTCATGGATTTTTTTTTCTTGTTTGAAATCTACCTGTATGTTTCGATATACTTGACTTGAAAAAAAAATACTTAATAAAATGTACAAAACAACAGTATCGTATAGAAAAAAGAAAGAAAAACTGGGAGAAATATCTTTTTTTTTGTTGATGAACTGATTTTGTGTTTAAGAATGAAGTAGAGAGACGAAGCAAACAAACAAATCGGAGAAAGAACGTTAAAAAAAAACAATATGTCAACAAATTAAAAAATAAACAATTTTTATTTATTGGTCTAGTTGAAATATAATTTTCTTGAAATTTTTTAAGAAAAATTATTTTGAAAATTTTATTTAGTTTTTCAATGATTTTAATAATATACGTCGCTAATAGTTTATTTTTGACGAAAATTAAATATTAGAAGAAATTATTTATTGATTAGATTTCGAATTAATTCAATAAATTTGTTTTTTTAAAGAAAAAAAATTATTTTTCATATTTTAATATTATTCTAGAGGTCAGTATTAATGATCAATGGTTTTTCGATTTAAACCAATAGGAAATCGTTTTGGACGATTGCATCAGAATTTAGTATATATATATTTATTACGAATTGACAAGGAAGAAACTATTTTATTAATAAAGACTAACAAACAATGGCCGATGGAGGTGATGCACCTGATGATGTAAGTTTCAATTTTATTGTTATAATAATTAAATGGGATTTATTCTTGATTTCTAGTCAATATTCGATTTGAGTAAAAAGAAGAAGAAGAAGAAACCAAGAGATGATGCGACTGCTGAAAAAGAAGATGATGAAAATGTTCCAAATGAACAATCAACAACATCGACAAAAGAAAGAAAAAGTAAAAATGTCGCTTTTGCAACAGAATCGTCTGAAGTAAATAAAAAATTTGAATATATTATTCATTTTAATCAATAAATATATTTTGTTTAGAATCAAGAAAATATAAATACTGAGCAAGCAGCAGGAGGTGCTGCTGGTGAAGATGATGATGAGGATGATGTTCTTGCAACTCGTAAAAAGAAGAAGAAGAAAGCCCGTGATGCAGCCGGAACGGCTGGTGATACTGATATTCAAGTAAATAAAACACAGGAAATTTCAGAATAATTATAAAAACAAATTATTTTTCTAGAAAGAAACTACAGCAGGTGCAACTGGTGATGAAACCACTAGTGATGCAACATCTGTGCAAGGAGAATACACTTATGATGATGTAAGTTCAATTAAAAATTTGTTACAAGGTTATTGATTGAGATTAGATAAGTCTCTAGTACTATTTTCTCAGATATGTCTATATATAATCTATATGATTTTGTTTTAGCTATTATCTCGAGTATTTAATATCATCCGTGAAAAGAACCCCAATGTAATTGAAGGTGAAAAAATCAAATTAACTCTAAAACCACCACAAGTAGCACGTATTGGTACTAAACGTACATCATTTTCCAATTTTGGTGAGATCTGTAAATCGTAAGTTATATATTTCTATTAAAGAATTTGACAATAAACGAAAATATAACTTTTAGCCTTAAACGTCAAGAAAAACATTTACATCAATATTTACTTGCTGAATTGGGTACAAAGTATGTTACATTGAACATTTGTTTGTTTTTTTCATCATAATTTATCTCTTGTAGTGGTTCCATTGATGCTAATAATGCATTGATTATCAAAGGCCGTTTTCAACAGAAACAAATTGAAAGTGTACTTCGATCATATATCAGTAAACAAAAATTTATTGAAATATATTTTTGCACTATGTTTATATTTTCTAGAGGAATATGTTATTTGTAAAACATGTCGTTCACCTGATACATTATTACAAAAAGAAGAACGTTTATCCGTACTTTTATGTAATAATTGTCGTTCACGTTATTTTGTTTCTGGTATCAAGACTGGTTTTCAAGCTCAAGTTGGAAAACGTGCTGCAACACGTGCGAAAGCTACATAAACCATCATTATCTTTTTCTTTTTTCTCTCTGGTTATTTTTCTTTCTTTTTCTGTGGTCTTGGATTTGATGAGTTTACTTTTTATTTAAATAAAAGCAAAGCATGAAGAAAAATTTCAAAATAAACAAATATTTTCTATTCTGATTGCAGATGAATAGATATTCAAAAATTCTTTCGTCTTTCATTTCTTATAATGCTAAAAATCAAATCATTCTAGCTAGATATCAACATACATCGTAGGTGTAACTCAGTTAAATTATTTTTTATTTATTGAATTATTTAGAATACCAAAACCAGTCACATTAGTCGAAGATGTCTATAATCCATCAAATGGAACAGCTGATCCAGAGCGATGTTTGATCATCGCGTATGTTTATTTAATTTTCTGTGTTTCATCCTAGTAACATAATTTTGATTGATGAATTATATGTTAGATTTAAAAACTATACCCTTCAGTTTATCTTTTAAGTTTCAATAATAATTCATATCGGTATTTAGACATGGTCTTTTTGGTTTTCGTACTAATTGGAGATCATTAGCAAAAGCTTTTAGTGATCGTGCAAATATAAAAGTTAGAAAAATACAAAAAATTAATCTTCCTTTTTACTCTTTGATTGTTTAGGTAGTCACAGTTGATATGCGCAATCATGGAGATTCTCCACATACAGCATCTATGACATATTTTGATATGGCGTCGGATTTGATGCAAACAATTCGAAAACATAAAACACCAAAAACAATTTTAATGGGTCATAGTATGGGTGGTAAAGCGTCAATGCTTGTTGCTTTACAAGAAGTAATTATTTGTAAAAAAAATGTAGTTTTGTTTGTTTTTCTTGTTAGATATAGCCGGCACTTCTACGAAAATTAATCGTTGTTGATATTGCACCAACCGTAAGTGCATCTTTAGGTGAAATTCCATTATATAATCGAATTTTACTGGATAATATCGATAAAATACAACACGAGAAAGATATAGTAGCGGCAAGACGTGCTATGGATAAAATATTACAAACATCAGTTGAATCATTAAAGGTTATTTTTCGATTATAAAGAACAAAAATGAACGTTTTTTGTTTTTGTATAGAATAAAAGTATTCGCGATTTTCTTCTAATGCTCATTGTTCATGATGAAGCGAGTGGTCAATTTGTTTGGCGAGCAAATTTAGAAGTTCTTGAAGAATATATGGACGATATTATGCATTTTCCCAAGGAATTTGATAATGCAACAACGAATGTTGAAACTTTATTTATTGGTGGAGGAAAATCAAATTATATAAAGTATTAACAAAAATATCTTTCGTAAAAGATTAATTTAATTTTAACTTTTATATTTTAGTGATGAAGCAATCCCTATCATGGAACGTTTATTTCCTAAACATCGTCTAATTCGAATTCCAAATGCTGGTCATTGGGTACATTCAGAACGACCACAGGAGTTTTTAAAATGTGTTTTACCCGAATTAGAAATAAAATAAAATAATAGATTTACCAAAATAACGTAACTCTTTGCTTGTGCAATAACTACCTGAAATACGTGACATAAGAAAAGAAGAATTGCACAATCTCTAAATTTTTACAACTGAAATAGAGTTTCAATGTTGATAGAAAGAGACGAGCCGCAATCTGTGATTAAGATATAATATCATGTTATGAGCCTGAAGCATTACATTCGGTCCTTCACGGGACCACAATCATGGATTAATTCGACACTCGTCACCTTTTTTTTCCTTTTACTGAAAGTTAATATATAAAATAACGTTTTCATTAATTATTTTATTTTTCCGTCATAAAACGAATTTAAATGCCATCATATCGACTAACATCACTGTATTATTATGCAATTATAATATATAAATGAATACATGCGTACTATTTACAATAAATTCATTACAATAAACAAAAAAAAACAACCAATAATAAACATCTGACATAGATTCATTTTTTTATATATCCATCACCTGAACAAATAAAAATTGTTTAAATAGGAACATTAAATTTATGTTGTAATGCCAATAACATAAGACGTATTGAAGTTAGATATGATAAAAAACTACCGGTTAATAAAAGTATGAAAATCGATAAAAATGAAATACTTAAACCGAATAAAAGTATACTGAAATTAGTAAAAAAATATTTTGATGTTTTAGTTTTTTCTAATAGAAATTCTTTTTGATCAATTAATTGTTCATAAACAAATGGACAATATATTTGTGCTATACGAACAAATGGTGAGAAATTTTCAATAGGTAAATTCATTGTCATATGATGAAAATAATGTATAGAATAAATACTTGAATTTTTTAATAGATCATAAATATCATTTGAAGATTTTGAATAATGAAAAAATGTTGGAATTTGCTAAAAAATAAAGAAGAACAAAAATATTCAGAAGCAAAAATATATTTATTTACATGATAATTTATAGGATAGAAAACAAATGATGGTTGAATATCAATATCATGACATTTCTCTTTTGAATGTATATGTAAGATTTTATCATCACAAACACGTTTTAAAGCATCAGATAATGCTGATGGTCCAACACAATTCCAACATAAAGTATTAAATTGTTTATTAACTAACATTAATTGTATATCCATTTGTATATCTAATACTAAATGTTGTTTTTCAAATGCTAATACAGCAACATTAACACCATCGATTGATTCAAGTGCAACTGTATTAATAAATGAAGAAAATGTTTTCAATGGTATTACATCAAGATCAAAATAAATTCCACCATATTTATATAAAAGTGCTGTACGAATAAAATCACTCATATGTGATATAGCAAAATAATGAATAAATTGTGTACGTTTAGTTTCATTCAATCGAGATAATGTTGTACCGGCATAAATATCATATTCATTAAAATGAACAAAACGTATATTTGTATATGATCGTATACGATTAAATGCACCTTTTCTTAAATGAATATATTTACTACGCATAAATATAAATATAAGACCATTTGGATGTAATCGTGCTGCTGATTCAATTGAACAAGCATGTCGTGATATAATATCTTCATTTTCAGATGTTTGTACAAAAAGTATTTTTAACTGATTACTTAATAATTCAAATTCTCGTTGTAAAAAATTCTCAAGTAACATATGACTTTCATTTGTATGAAGTGTTTCATATGAATTATCATTAAAATCAACTGTAAATATATTAACAACACCATATAAACTTGCTTTTGATAATTGACTGACTGACACATAGATAATTAAAAATAAAACTATAATAGAATAATAAATGATATTAATTTCAAGAATAGAGAAACACTTACGAATAAAAATAAACGACCATCTGAGACCATTGACAGTTCTAGATGAAAGGATAAATGACATGATATTAATTATAAATATTTATAACAATCGAAGCAGTTAAAACCTTGAATAAGCGCTGTAAAAATCGAATTTTTAAGCATTTAAATACATGCAAAGAAAAAAAAAGAATGTTTTATTAACTAGATAAACTGACATGTTAGATTATTTCAATACACAATATTTTTGGGTATTATTTACTTGCAGTCAACATTTTTATTTTGAGCTTTTCAAACTAATGTACTTTCTAAATTACTGAAAATTTTCAATAGACGTATATTTATATATAGGAAAAATTATGATTAATTAATTAGTTCATGTGTAGATTTTTTCTTTACTTAAAGTAAGTCAGTAATTTTTATACTATTGTGTAACGTGCAATTCAACTATTTTAATAAAGGATGTCATTAAAATGTGTCGTTGCATGTTTCATTATTGTCTTTTTAACAACGACATGTACTAGATGTATAATTCATTATATACAATCTTACTCAAAGTAACATCTTTTCAGAGTTACGAACACGGAAATTTTCATATGTGTGAAATAGTGAAAATGTATTACCTAATCTTAGATTTATGTTCATGGTCATCGGCGATATAAAATAAGAGATTAGATTCTCATGCTTGAGTTTAAGCTTCTTTTGTCTTATTTAGATGACGCCTCTGTTAATACAATGAAGATTAACTTTTTCCTAATGAGAATAAAAAGATCTCACGAGTGTGAAATTTGATAATTTTTGTTGCTTATTTCATCATCTCTATATTCCTATAATCTTTTCGCTTCATTTTATAAATTTACCTGATTCTTTATTCTGCATTGATACGTTTTCTACTTTTAATCTTACAGAACATCTTTTATCTTTAAAAAAAGTAGACAGATGTGAACTCATCTAAGCAGACAAAATAGGGTAGTATATAATTAATGTAGAAAGTAAGAAGAGTCAAATAAAAATATTGCTATTCGTTTTCATATTTCGATGTTTTATCATTTCATGAAAGTTAAATTTTCAAGTAAATAACTAGATCAGAACATCGTGACATTCATAGTCTGGTACGCATGTGATTAGACCCATAGGCAGACAGTTAGTAAAGGAAATATGCAAGCGAGGAACTAAATAGAGATAATCAGATAAATAGAAAACTAGTTCGATAATAATCTAAACATGTATATAGTTAATAGAAAAAGTATTTCCATTAATAACACGATGATCTAAAACTTTTCTTGAAACATTGCGATATACAATCTTTAAAAAGATTTTCATTATTTTGCTACTGTTTGAAATCAATATCAGATATAAATAGAAAATCCCAAGTATGAATAAACTTTATGTCTTGTGTATGTTAATCGTGTTTTCTGATTGTCAATCATACATATACAACACACGTTTACAAGCAATCTATTACTGTTCTGATAAGATAAGAAATATATCGAGTAAAAGTTAGACACATTATTATGCTAATTATGATGTGTCATAACAATGTTTTCTTTATTTCGGAAGACGGTCAAAACTTTTCTAGTATTTAAACGCGTCTATTTCGGAATAATGTTTTTTTTTTCCTACAAAAATATCTGCTAGTATCATTACAGACCGGATATGATTTGTATTTCTAATATTCTATCATGTTATCTAGACTATGTATAAATATTAGTTTATTTTCTTAGCAAATATTAAACGATGAAGTACTTTAGTAAGTAGATAAGAATGAGTCAAATCAGATGAATAATCGATTAGAATTGCATAAGTAATGTATGTTTAAAGTCAATATAAATCGTACGCCTTTTATGATTAATACATTAAAAGAACGGAATAAATAAAATATATATATAATTGTTATTTTTTGATTAAGTAAATAAATTTTCAAAGTTCAAAAAGATAAAGCTGATATATATAAAAAGAAAACTAGTTCATTTCTTTTCATCGTGTTACATACTTGAATTTGAGTATGAACATAGTTGCTTTTTGTTATAGATATTTATTTAACTGATACAATCTAGAATATCTAAAAGAGTTAAGAAAAGAAGGGCAACATTTGACGTTTGCATTTAAAGGTATAGAATACAAGCAGCAGCAGCTGTTGCCATATATAAGGGACAAATGAAGAAGAAAAAAAAGAGATGAGAAAAAGCGAAAGTATTTCCGTTTCTTTTTTTTTTTTGGAGGTTATAAAGTAACAATATTGTCATAAATATAACAGGATAAAAAGCATTTTATTTATTCAATGACTAATCTATTCAAACGGATATTTTTTTAATTCTTTTGATCCAATAAATTTCATTGAATATTCTGTTCTTACCTTATAATGTAAGTTACTATAGTGTATGTATGATGTTCTCGTTAAGATTAACATTTCATGCATTCTACTACTCGTTTAGAATTTGTAGTTATATGAGAAAAAGACTAGATAGAGAGTACAAAAATTACTTTTTTCTTCTTCTTCTTGTTTCTGTGTCTTCATTTCTTTAGTTCTTTAGCCACCGCTTCTATTATAATACAGCTAACGACTATTCTTCTCTAAACGTTAGGTCGCATATGTTTCTACCATATACGATATAGAAATACAAACTTATAGAACAGCAATACCCTCATATAAAATGAGACAACATGGAGCAATATTGTTATCGGTAAAAAGAAAAAAAAACGAGAGAAAAAAGAATTATCGAAATACAAAAAGCAAAATAAGACCCAGTATAAACCATATAATTCAAACTATAGTAACATATTATTATGATAAAAACTCAAAACATAATCTTCATATATAACAAAATTTATAAATTTGTTTAATTTTATAATTTGTTCAAAATAAAGGAGAACTAATCAGTTTTAATGAAAAATACAATCATACATCATTTGATTTATATTATATTCGTAAATACTTTTTTATTTTTTTTATCACGGCTAAATCAATATTATTAAATTACACACTCTAATTCTAACGAAAATCAATGTATGTCCTTTCATTTAACTATTAGGTTTCTGTTTTTTTTATTAAGATCACGTGATTACTTTGTAACAGTAATATCAAAAATTGAAATATGTATATTTGATAATAATATTAGAGAAGATCTTTTGAAATAATTGATTTCATACTGGAAGAGAGACAATAAACATTCTATTTAGAAGATGTTATAAGCAAACGAGTGGATTTTTTTTCAATATTATAAAAAATAAATTCGATATTTATGAACTTTGATCGATAATATTTACATAAAGTACCTGAAACATCATTAATATGACGTATTTTGGTCTTATTGATATTGACAAGAAAATTTTCTTTTTATTCATCTGTCATATTTTATTATTCAGCTGAATCAGAAGGTCAGAGTTATTCATTCCTATTATTAGGATAAATATTCAAGTTTAGAAAATATCAGGCCTTCTTGCTTTTACCAATCTATTTAGAATATATAATGCAATTAAGAAAAGGATGGCTGATCAGATAAATACAGTATGACTAATTAAAGATTTTATTTTTGATGTAATTTCGATTTTTTTTCATAAATACTTAATGATAAATCAAATACATCATAATAGCAGATTTTTCTTATGGGTCGAAAATAGAAAAATTAGTTTTTAGATAATCTAGATATTTCATACGACCTAAAAGATTTGAATACGATAATAAAAACTATAAATGGACTTGATACAATCTTCTTATTTTTTTCTAGAAAATATAATTAAATTCTACTCTATTCAGCGTTTTATTTTTGATGTCTTTCATAGATTTGATGCAATTAGTCGAAATATAGCTAATACCTTTTTGTATTACATTAAAAATGCACACAGATAAATATAAGCTTCTTTTCGCTTTATTATTTTTTTTTCTGTCTGAGTGTATTCTCATATTTTGACGTATCAAACATCATTTCATATACAATTAAATAATATAGGTTCGAAGGTTGAATGAAAAAAATACATTCACATCACATAATGCACTCGGATACGGTTGACTTGTGTTATATTCATATGCCGGCCGTTTGATTAAAATTTGTCTCCCTAATAAAATACTGTTTTCACCTGATCGATCTTATAATTGTCAATACACCGCAACTATATATATATGCATAAAAACAAAGCTTGTTTTTTCACCTTCATTCACTCATTCATCTATTCATTTATTAAACTCGACGTGTTATTACCAATATGTACGGTACAGGTATGAATCCATACGTGCTTAACCACTTCTTTAGAGTTGCAAGAGAGATGAACAATTATGTTGCTAATTCATCTTATAATTATTATCAAAGTTCATATTTTCCGACTTTTCGTGATCGAAGATATACTTTCTTTATGACTCAAAGACCTACAATAATGAATGCTGGGCTTAGTGGACTTCTGGCTTATGGTTTACAATCAATTGGAATGCCACAAACGGTGGTAAATCTTGGTTATCGCTTTGGTTATTTTATAGATGCAAATGTTTAATTTATTTACTTATCTTTATTAAGATATTATTTAAGTCAGTTTTACGTGTATGTGATTTTTTTTTTGTTTTAAATCAATTATTCAAATAAGGATTGCCTATATCAACAACATTTATGAATACAAACATTAATACAGGATGAGAAAAAAAAACACGAAGAGACACAAAAAAAAAGTTAAGGTTTTTGTTTTTCGACATGGTTATTGACTAGAAAGCAAAGCGTGTTCGAATATCTTCAAGTTTTTTGGCAACTTCACTAGCTGTTCTATCAAGACCTTCGGCAATCATTTTTTGTTTGGCTATATCAAGATGATTGTATTGTTCACAAAGATCACCATCAAGAACATTCTAAATGATTATAAAAAAAAGAAAAGATATATTTTTTTAAAAATGTTATTTTCTTTTTTTTTTGTATGATGATCTTTTTTTTTAAATTAGGTTAATAAAGTAGAATAATAGCGGCCATCTATTCATTAGTAATTTATTTTTCTCTTTTATTACTGAAATAATTTATCTCCAGGTAAAAATGAATGCGACACCGTTATTGTACTTCTATTTTCTTTCGCTCCTGACTTTTTTCCTTCTAATTATTTTATCTAAGTACCTTTCTCGTTATATGTGTACTTCGAAAGTACGTGATTAGTTTGCCCTTCTATCATGCATGCATCACACCTGTATGGTGTGATCTACCCTTTGTACACTCTCATATTCGTCCTTACATTTCGTACTTTTTTTGTTACTATGTTGACTATCGTTCGTTATAATATAGAAGGAAAGATAATGAGAAAATTTGGGCGTGGTTCTTTATATTTGAAATAAACATATACATATACTCTAACTCATAAGTAGTGTCCATTATATCAAAAATCGGTATAATTACCTTAACTGGATAATAATACGATCGAAAAGCCAAATGATCTCTGCCAAGTAATGTTTGATGTTCAGCTCGCATATGCATTTCCAGATGTTGAAAAAAGTCATAATCCTATTCGAAGAAAAAAAAAAGTTCAACATTATTCATATATCATTTTTATGAAAAAAAAAGAAAAATATTTAATGTGTGATCAGATACTAGTAAGAAAAGTTATCGTCATTCTTTATCCGAATTGTAAACGACTATTTTTGATCATCATTTCACACATAACTTTATCTTGTAACTCATAGGGACAGAAAAGGTATCATATATGCATGAATGGAGCAAAACATGACCTTTGAGAGACTCGAACCTGCACCTTCTGCTATCCGGGTAGTTGTTCTAAACCAGTTAGACTAGAAGTATTATCTAAACCTCTGTTTAGCATCGGCATGTCTCATCACCGACACTAGAATATCTCTCTTTTGGTTTTTACCTCATTTGATGCAAATGGTATAAGTACACCTATTGAACCTGATAACGTCGTATAAACAAGAGATTCAGATCCACCTGAAATTAACATAGCACGTTGAACGGATGTAACCATTTCTCCCACATGAAAATGAGCAAGTAATTCACATTTATTGGATGCGCCATTCAATAAACCACGATCCCATAAACCTTTACTTCCAGTTGGATCAATTTCAATATCATCATTAGCATCCACAGGAATACGTAAAATAGCAATATTACCAAATTTATCGGTTAAACATACAGTACTATAATCTAATAAACAGCAAGCAACAGTAAAACGTGGACATGTATCATCAGCAAATGTAACCAATTGATTTTCCATTTGTTTATAACGAAGAATATGTATACTTTCTTGAACATCAGTTACGAATATCCGATTACCCAATGCTTGTATTGTAACAATTTGATTAGGAATATTCTAAATATCAAAAACAGAATTTGTATTAGAAGGAAAAAAGCCGCATAAGAGTATTTGTAATTAGAAAATTTCGATAGAGATATTGTAAATCTATTAAATAGAATATCATGTAAATGATTTATACACGTTAGAACGTATGAAAAACATTTAACGAGCTGAAATCAGTTCTATTACTTTTCTTCTGTACGATTTTAATATTTCATCTTAAAATAAAAATATTAAATTTCGTTAGACAGAAGATTCTGTTAAATAAAATATCATGTAAATAATTTATACACGTTAAAATGTACAAAAACATTTAACGAGCTAAAATCAGTTCGATTGATTTTCTTCTAATATGATTTCAATATTTTATTTCAAATAAAAATATTAAATTTCTTTATACAGAAGATTCTATCAAGTAGAATATCATGTAAATGATTTATACACGTTAAAATGTATGGAAACATTTAACGAGCTAAAATCAGTTCTATTAATTTTCTTCTATATGATTTCAATATTTTATTTTAGAATAAAAATATTAAATTTCTTTATACAGAAGATTCTATTAAAAGAGAAACAAAATTCTTTGTACATACTTTATTTTCACATTTTTTAAGTAATTTCTTCTTTCCAATTTCATAAATACGTAAACTTGATCCAACACCAATTAAAGCTCGTCCAAGAAATGGATAAATTGCCGTTGGAACTTCATCAACTACCGTTCTATGAATAAAATGTAGTCTTTCACCATTATCTAATACAAGAAAACAATAAATCATTCCACCAAGATGTGAACGTGGTGAAAGAACAAGATCTCGTGCAACACCAACTAATAAGAATGTATCAGCAGGACGAGTATCAAAACGCATTAAACTTAAACAAACAGCTGATTCATTTTGTTCAAATTCATAAATAAATTTTGTTTCACCACTAATTGGATCCATAACACGTAATTGTGCTGCCCACATACCATTTGCTGCTTTTGCTGCACCAAATGCTTCTTCAGGAATTTTTTCTGCTAACATTGCATTAGCTACTTCTCTAGTTGCTTCTTTATCTTCATCATCAGCTGCATCAACCATATCTTTACCTATTTGTTCACGTTTTTGTTGTTTACTTATTTCTGTATAAGATAAATGATCGGATTCAATTAAATAAAGCCAATTCATTTCTGGATATATGATAAAACGACGTGGTGTTAATTTAAGTTTACGAATTTCTTGATTGAATATAGCACCAAGTTTTTCTAATGTTAAAATTCTTTAAAAAGAAAAAAATAATAATATTTATGAAAATTTAATATTTTTATATTATATAACTTACCGAAGAGTATTACCAGCTATAGCAACAATACCTTCAGGACATTGTTCTGATGCAAAACCAGATGCATGTTCAAGAGATTCATAAGATAAAGGTGTTAAATGAAAACGACCTTGATATGTATAACTAAGCCATGTACGACTTGACATAGCTAAAACAGCTTCATTTCCTTGCATTAAAATTCGAAATAATTTCACTGGTTTTGAACCAATATATCTTGTACGAGTATCGGACATATCACCTGTAACTGAATCCAAAACACTTCTTAGAAGTACACCATTCTGTAAGCCAATATTTAAAAATGCAGTTGTACTTGGTCCAACTTGTTGTTCACGTCCACTTGTTGTATCAACTACAACACCACCTTCAGTTGTTTTCATTTCAACTATACATAATGATTCAGCTGGAGCTGGTAATGCTTGCATACTTAATCGACTTAAACAATCTTGAGGATCAAGTGATATAATTCGAACAGTACTATCGGAAAGGCCAACAGCAAGAAAACGTGATCGTTGTTCACCATCTGGTACTGAACCTAAAGCCATACATATAATATCACCAGGCATTTCTTTTCTTTCAGTATATTCATTCAATTGACCGGTTGTATCCATTTCAAAATAAACAAGTTCACCACCAGTTAAACCAATAACAACTTGTCGTTGATTAACAGCTGCTCTTGTAATCATTTTTTTTCCTGGTGCACGCCATTCATTAACACGTTTATCAGCACGAATATGTCGAATACCTTCTTGATATATTTGAAGTAATGAATCATCACCTAATTGACTACATGATAATGTGGGTGTTGTACCAAGAAAACCAGAATCTGTAACTTCTTCAACAGTTTCACCAATAGATAAGACTAAAGTAGCATTAATAAATGAAACAACAATATATGCATCAAATGGATCATCAGCTCGTTTTTTAACAGTCCATACTGCATTTGGACTACCGGGTAATTCTGAAACAGCCATTTCCGTTACTTCTAAACCATGACGAAGTATACGAAGTGTTGATCGAGGTCCACGACCACATGTTACATAAAGTTGTGGTGTATCTTCATTAGCAAGATCAGCAATATGACAACCAGTTATTGGTGATAAACTATCCATTTCATCAACTAATATTAAATTTTTTAATTTACGTGGTACAAAAAAAAATGTATCTTCTTCTTCAAGTCTTTCTGATGAACTAAATTCAGGTTCATCATCAGCATCACCTAATTGAGTAATTTGATACAAATAACTATTTATAATAAACATAAATTCAATATACAAAATAATCGAATTTTATTTTTTAAGTACTTACTGATTACCAAATTCAGAAGCTATAAAAAGAAAACCAGTACGAAGTACGCACATGGCCGAAGCAACAGGTACAGTATCGAAGTATTTTAAACGAATTTCGGTGACCTAAAAGATAACGATAGATTTCTTAGAGATTAAAAAAATGATCGAAAGTCTTATTAAACTATGATATTAGTTTTGATCTAACGTCATTTGTTACAATATAAGCAGAATCAGAAGTGAACACTGGATGTTATAATCAACTTATTCATATGGCAACACGTTCAATATGAAAATCATCCTATTCTGCATTATTTCGTCTCTTATTCTTCTTTACTATTATGTCAACTTTCTATTTGAATGTTTTCTTACCATTCCCATATCTGCATCATGAGTAAGTGTAATTTTAAATATATCACCTTGTTCTGTTTGAACAAGAAAAAAGAACATATTTTTTGTTTTATGTGTGGCTGTTGCAACAATAATCATTGTTCGTTCTCGATCATCAATTTCATTTCGACGTCTTGGTATTGGACAACGAATATCTGGTTGATCACCAAAATTTTTAAATGTAATATAATTTTCTGAACAAACTAATACACCACTTGGTCCTTCAGTTCCACCAGGTACAGTAATAAGTAAATTAGCAAATTTTTCTAATGGTTCAGAATATTTTCTAACAACATGATTAAGACCTAAATCAAGTTCATAGAATGTTAATGATTGTTTAATATCATGTGCTGCTTGACCAGTATGATCATTATCAGTTTCCTGAAAAGAGAATTTTTTATGAGAAAAAGAAAAGAGAGAACATAATTATAAATATACAAACCTCATAATCAACTTCTAAACAAGCAAATACTGGATTTTCAAATCCAACATCAACACCAACTGTATAAAATGTGATTGTATTTGCTTTATGAGCTTCTAATGGTGATGAAATAGTCAAACGTGCTTGTGAATCACGATTAAGTATATAAACTAATTTTTGTTTTTCAATTGCTCCAATAAGTACCGCTCGTCCTTTTGGATCAATAGCTAAATATTGTCCAGGTACAATTCTTCTACAGCCTGATTTACCGAATGTTTCTTGATGTACCTAACTGAAGAAAAGTCTCTTAAAAATATTTACACAAATAAACGTTGCTTGCCTTTTCTAATATATTTTTTTGTCCATTATATTCAAGAATAAGTATTCGACCGGAATCACTACCAACAACAATATAATCTCGATTACTACCAGTTAATCGAATAGGATGAAGTGTACGTACTGTACCAAACGCATTGCATGTTAATAATGTATGGATTTTACCTGTGCTTGGATCAGGTTTAAGAACTTCAAGAACACAACCACGTGAAACAATGATTTCTTGTTGTTTTGGGCCAGAAAAATTTCCATGTATGACATGAGTTATACCACCGGGACGTTGTAAAGTTAAATTATATAACTTCATCTAGACAAGAAATTTCACTTATAAAATTGAGAAAGTTTATGCAAACAGACGAAACAAAAGGTGAAATGAACGAATAGGATAAAATTATTTTGATTGGTGTGAGGGATATTTTCCTCTATCTAATTCAGCTAATTGAGTAAAAATTCATTTCAATAAATTAATTAAAACATTTTCTTTTTAATTATTATTTTTTATACGTGAAATTCTAATAATAAATTTTTCTTATCATAGATGGCGTTAACAGAAGAGAAAGATATTATATGATATGAATATATTCACTTAAAAATATATCAGTGCAAAGGATTGAAATTACTTAAAGACCAGCTGGTTAGTTTGACGAACAATATCCCTTCGTGATTGTTTCGGGGTCTATGTGGACCCACCCATAAAAGTTCATTAAAAAACAAAGTTTTAGCGTCATCAAAGCTTTGCATTTGTATATTATAAACATGTAGATGCTTCCACCTTATTAGAATATGAATGCATTTCGCGCTAAGCACTGCGAGAGAATAGATGACAGCAATATCACCATAGTTGTTATGGGATCCACAAGGACCCGTAGGTGCATTTTCTCTTCGTTAGACGTACTCATGATTTCTCATATGGGTAGTGTGTACCAACAAAAGACTAGAGATTAGATGTGAGGATCGATCGGAAACTCATAAGAGAGAATCAAGTAAAAAGCTGCGAAGTGGGTTCTCTTGAATCTTACATCATCAACAGCGGGATATATAAGAGGAAAATTCCTCAAATTTTATCGGATACTGAAATATTTTTGTTGATAGTCATGCGTATTTCCATATTTATCATAACGTTGCTAAATATATTTTTTATCCACAACTGAATTAAGATAGCTTTGATAGAATTATATTAATAACATGTTCTGTTCATTAAGGAAAGTTTGTTTAGATCGATCATTGCAGAGTTTCTTCAGTTAGTATTTGCATATATTATTTAGGCGATATACTGTTCGAACTCATACAAATAATATATTATATTGAAATAAGACTTTCTAGGAGTGAAAATATTTACGATACTTCGGTCTACAAATCAAAGACAATATTTGTTCTACTTATTTTATGTTACTGGAATTTTTATTCTTCACATAAATACAATCTTGTATCATTTCAACTTTTTTTCTTCAATTACCTGGTTTATTTTTAATCTTTATTCCAACTTGTTGATCATTCTAATCTTGAATTGAGACAGTGAACATTTTTCTTTTTTGAAGATATAATCAATTATTAATATAAAAACCGGATCAAATATAATTATATCGATTTTTCCTGTCAATTTCAATCTAAGAAGGAGAAAAAGATCACTTCCGGGTGAACGCCTTTTGACAATTGTTTAACTCATTCAATTGAAATAGCAGCTGCCATATTGTTAACATATATGTATATAGATAGATAGATTTTTATTTCTTATATGACAAAACAAAAAAAAAGAAGAAAAAAAAAGTGGGGGTAAAAGAGGTCCGCCAAGTAAATTTTTTGAGAATACTTCATTTGCTTTATAAAAGCAAACCTCTAATTTAGTCAAAATAAAAATAATAATGTTTTAGTTTTTCTTCTATTACTGTGGATATGATGAATATTGATTTGATACTTGCGTTGAATTAATATTAAACGCAGGTGTCGTTGTAGCTGCTGTTGCTGCTGCTGTTGTTGTTGTTGTTGATGATGATGATGATGCTGCAGTTGAAACTGTTCCATTTGGAAATGTATTATTTGTTAATAACATATCTCGAATTAATGATTCAATTGGTGTTTTTCCAACCAAACGAACAAAAAAGATTTCTTTGATAACATGTGAACTGACTAATTTTAATGATGGTAAACGAAGAAGTAATTTACCAAACCGATTCATATGTGATGGATATTGACTTTTAATATATTCTTCTAATGCAAGAACAGATTTTTCTTGTAAATTATCAATATGTCCTGGATCAGATAAACCTGGTGCATCTAGAAAAAAAAATACATAAATAATAAAAAAAAATTTCTTCTTCAGTTTTTCTTACCTGGTGTAAAAAGAATAATTGCTTTTAAACATGAATATTCAGCATGATCTAAATGCATTAATTTAAATTTTTCTACTTGTTCTTGAAATTTTCGTGTTTGATCTAAATATGTTTGAACTTTATCTGAATCAATTGTATTGTTATGTATACCATTTAATATTAATAATTGTGTTGCTTGTATTGGCATATTACATTGACTTGCATTCAATAAAAATAATTCATTCCATGTTACTTGTAATAATAAACATTGATCATTTAATGTTAATTCTCGAAAAAAAGGAATATTACGTGCCCATTCAACAGCACCAAATAAAAGACTTGCTGCTAATTCACAGGCATTATCCATTGTTATGACATTTGAATTATTATTGTTATCTGATGATGTCGATGAATTCGAATTGGATGAACTACCTGCAGCTGGTGTTGATGAAGATTGTAAACGATTTGATATAAATGAATAAGATTCAGCACGAACTAAATGTGAGATATAATTATTTAAATAATTATGTGCATCTGGTGGAAATGTAAAATGACCATAAGTATTCGAAACTGATGGAACACGACCACGTTGAACAGCTTTAATTTAAAAGAAATGAATGACGGGAAACAAAAGTTTATATATATTTCTATTACCTTCACGTCTCATGCCCATCTTTAAACAACGAGAAAATCGACAATATTGACATTGATTACGATGATGAGTATCTATCGGACATTTCCGACTAGCAAGAAACGATATAAATTATGAATAGAATTCTCATCGATAAAAAAACCTTACTTTCCACGACATGTATAATTCAGATTACGTCTAACTGAACGTTTAAAAAATGATTTACAACCTTCACATGTATATTGTCCATAATGTTTTCCACTTGATTTATCTCCACATACAACACATTCTACAGTTTGTTTATCATTTATCATCGATGAATGTGTATCTGCACGCTGATCATCAATAAGTGTATCATTATTACCATTAATTATAATATTATTTGGTTCTAATTTTGGTTGAATATGTGATGATAGATTATATTGATTATTATTTGTTTCATTTGAAAATGTTGGACGACAATGTTGTTGTTGCTGCTGTTGCTGCTGTTGTTGTTGTTGAGAATCAATAGAAAGAAATCGTGTATTATTATCTGCTGTTGTCCATGATGGTGGGATATATTGCTGTTGATGATGATGATGATTCATTAATGTCATCGGTGAACCAAAAGCAAACGCTAAAAAAATTGATAAAAATTTTTTTTATTTTCTCCAATCAATAAAGTATGTCATTAGAGTAGAGAGAGAAAAAGGAACCAATCAAGTACATTTTAAAGAAAATAGAACGAATGAAATATGGGAAAAGCAAAAGGAGAATAATATCACATATGCACAATTAAATATTTCATGCTGATCTTTTTCAAAACACATGTCAACTTATTCGAATTTTATATCAATACAATAATAGATACTCATATATACACGAACGAATACATTTCTTTCAATCTATAACTCAAGCAAGCATGTGTCGAGTGGTATAATAGAGTCAAATACTTTCAGGTGGAATATACATATATAGCTAATGTCACACATCGTTGTTCGATGTCTTTTCTTTCTTCTTCTTCATTGTGACATATGTGCTATCAAGGATCAGATTCACTTAAAAAATATAATATTTTTTTCCCTCTAATCTTCTTAAAAAACTATTTTTATTTTTCTTACTTACAATCCATTTTGTATTATATGAATGTATTCATACTCGGACAAATCATTCAATAGCCGATGGTCAAAATAGAATAAGATGAAAAAATTTTTCTTTTTCTTTCTTTTTCCTCTCGAATACATTCTAGGTTATCAAATACATATATACAACATTTGAGTCTCGTTAACTATATAGCTTCATATGACCTTGTATCAGAACGGATATTTGGTATTCACAATAAACGGACATGTTTTAAATACGACCTTTTATCGGTCATTATTAATAATAAACAAAAGAAATTTTTCTTCAAGGTAAAAAAATATACTTACTAAACACGAAATTTTGGTGACAAAAACGAGAAGAAAAAAAGATAACAAGGAAAAGAATGACAATATACTATAAGCCATAGGATACGAAAAAAAAGAAGAAGGAAAGGTTAAGCAAACGTAACAACAACAATGAAGGAAAAGAACACAGAGAAAAAAGGTCTGCATACGTCGAGACAATAAATGATGAAGAAGACATCGAAATGTGTGGGTAACCTTCGCGACGCGTCTCTTTTTTTTTTTAAAGATTTTTTTTCAAGGTGCATTAACAACAAGACCTTTATCGCGTTTTTGAACCCTTTTACATAACGAAGAGAAACAATAAAGAGATTCGATCATCATCATCATCTCTTATAGCATACACTTATTACTACAATGACCTGAACTACATTCCAGACAGTACATTATTTCGTTGAGAAACAAAAGAGAAAAAATATGTATATATATATACATATACATATGCATGTGATAAGAATTTAATCTAATGTATATATATATGGGAATTGAATTTAAGTTTTAAAATGAAAAATAACCAAAAAAATATTTCCTCTTTTTAATTTTCATCATTCGTTTTCTCTCTCTCTGCCTCTCATTTTTTTTCCTTCTCCTGTTCGATGATCTCAATTCAAGACAATCAATATATAAATATACATGCACATGTATATATCCCAGTTATATAATCAATTCATACCAAAATATGATCTGTACAAGGCTGACCAAGTCGAGGGCGGTGGTAATAATGTTGAGGTCTTGTTTGATAGTGTCGGGTCGTTGGACTCCATGGTTGGCCTCTTTACTCTTTTCCTTTTTTTTCTGCTTTTAAATGTTTTAAGTAATGTCTATATGTTGAACAACGTTTCTCTCGTCTTTTCTTTCTTTTTTTTTTTGCATGTTAGCTATTGCTGCATTGTTAGTATAGATTTTTTTTTTCTTTTTTTGATTCATTGTTATGAGCAAAAGAAACGACTAACTACTGCCAATGAGAATGCATCTTTGATTAAAAAGAATTGACGAGAGAACATAAGCGAACGACTTCTAACAACATTATTTCAATTGCTGCTAAGAAAATGAGAAGAAAAAGAAGAAAAGAAGTTAGAGAGCATTGTGATGATGATGATGATGATGACGGAAAAATAGGGTGGAGACACATATATGTGCAGTCAGATGTTAACTAAAGTGACAGAAATCAAATAGGCATACTACTACTACATACTATCAGCCAACGGGCGAATGGGAGAGGTCTCTATAGAATTGTTGCGAAAGTGGTTAAATCAATTGTTCGTATGATAGATGTAGTAACAAAAGATAATCGAGGCGCGAGAACAAGTACTTACGATCCATGTCGATCTTTCCGGCTGTCTGTTCAAGTCAAAATCAATATGATCAATAAGGTACAACAATACACATACTCTTGATTTGCAAATATTAATTACGATGACGACGACAAATCGGCTTTATATAAGAGTCGAATAGTTGGATTACTTGACGTTCTCTTTTTTTTTCCCTCTGTTAAAATATTCTTTACACATACATGAACAGGGTCATATTAGTGGGTGGACTAAAAGCAATACTAGATATGAATAAGAGAGAGAGGGAGAGAAAGAATTAATTTTCTTTTTCGATATTGTATAGAAAGAATGAAACATTTCTTTCTTCTTTTTTTTTTTGTGCTGTTGCTTATTTGTTCAAGTAAAGATAACGACGTGTTGGAAAAAAAATGAAAGATGAACATTGACGTCAATTGAATAATGATTGAAATTGTCTATGTTTAGTTAGGTTGATAAGATAGATGAATTGGTAGAAAAATTTTATAGACATTTTTAAAACAATGAAATTATAAATATACGTTCATCAGATTGTTAGTACACATGAATATGTAGATCTAGTTATGAAATGTTTTTTATTATCATAATGATTGGATGTAAGCAATCTCGCTTTTTTGGGTTCGGAAACAGACAATGTAATGGATAAGGTTAAAGGTAAACGGAGAGAGTACTATAAATAATTCTGTACCGAACACATATCAATGATTCATAGCTCTATTGATGAGAATATTTAAATTTGTACTGTTTATATACACATCATCAAAAGAACATATAATGCTTCAGGGCAAAATCAATAATAAGTATATAGATAGAGAAATCACTTAATAATAAACTGTGACTATGAATTAGAACGAATCAATACGAAGCAGATTTTATATAATTTAAGCTTTGGAGATAGGCCTTTTTTATTGTAATTCAGTAACAGACAGTAGTTTCTATTTATTATTCACTATCTAATTGAGAGTTTTTTTTTGTATGGTAGATTCAAGCTGTCTATCATTTTATTGCTTACTGAATTCTCAATTCTTCTAACAAAAAAACAAGACTTTTTGATTGTTAAAACTTTAAAAACTACGATAAATGTTGTTTAGAAAATTTTTCTAAAAATGTTTTAATTTCTTTAATAATAGCCGATTTTTTTGCTTCAACGGTATTTGTATGTATAACAGGTTTCTTCGGTAATTTTATTAATTCATGATGCATTGGTGTAGTTGATTTTAATGATTGTAAATCTTTCAATAATATCGATATATCATTTGATGATATTGATTGTTTATTATTATCAATTGCTTTTAATACCGACTGAGGAAATTTTCCATAATGAGCAGTAGCTGATATAAGTATTGGTATATCATTTGATTTTGAAAATTTATCTGCTATATGTACACCAACAGCTGTATGTGGATCAATAATTTGTTTTGTTTCATAATAAACTTTTTTCATCATTTCAATACATTCATTTTCCGTTGTCCAATCACCTTGAATTTCTGATTGAATTTGTTTTAATAAATTCGTATCAACTTTAAAATATCGATCATTTGCAAGTTCATTAAATAATTGTTGAACTTTTGAATAATTTCCATTTGTTAATAAATAAAGAAAACGTTCAAGATTTGAACTTATTAATATATCAATACTAGGACTAATTGTTTTTTGAAATGATCGATTACGTAAATCATATGAACCAGTTCGAATAAAATCAGCAATAATATTATTTTCATTCGATGCTGTTATTAAACGTCGAACAGGTAAACCTAATTGTCGAGCATAGAAAGCACCAAGCATATTACCAAAATTTCCTGTTGGAATACAAACATCAATTAATTCACCAAGTTTAATTACATCTTGTTGAACAAGTTGTAAATAAGAATTTATAGTAAATACAATTTGTGGTAAAAATCGTGCCCAATTAATACTATTTGCTGATGAAAGATGTAGACCAGGTACAATTTGATTTATATCAGATAGAAATTGTTTATCATTAAAAATTTCTTTGACTGTTGTTTGACTAAAAATATTAATTTATTAATTAATTTAATAACAAAACAAAAAATATTTACCAAAAATCAAAATCAGCATCAATTCCTAATACACAAACATCTCCTGATGCAGTTTGCATTTGTGCTTTTTGTACAATGGAAACACCAGTATTTGGATAAAGAACAATAACAGGTGTACCAGGTAATCGAGCAAATGCATCAAGTGCTGCACAACCTGTATCGCCTGATGTAGCAACAAGTAAACCTAAACGAGTTATTTTATGTTCATCGATTGAAGTTAATTCTGTTGCTGCTTGCATTAAATGTGGTAATAATTGAAGACTTAAATCTTTAAATGATGCTGTTGGACCATGAAATGTTTCCATTAAATATTGATTTTTTCGAAGATGACGAACTGGTAAAATTTTTCCATCATCAAAACTTGAATAAGCTTGCCAGAGTAAAGAACGTAAATGAGATGGATGAAGAGTACCAAGTGGAAATCGTTCCATAATACGTAAAGCCATTTCAGGATAGGATAAACCAACTAAACGTTGTAATTCACCAAGAGACATTGGACTGAATGAACGAGAAACTATACGTAATCGAAATAAATAATAATTCTTATTTTTATTTTAAGATTTTACGTACCAACAAGTCCACCATCAGGTGCAAGTCCTTGTTGAACAACATTAAGAAATTGTTGATTATTCAGCTGATCTCCACTTCGAGTACTTTCATACATTTTCGATTGTTTTTCAAGTTGATTGATAATTTTTTGTGCTATATCTTTAGGTGTTTCATCTTTACCTATAATAATTCTAATATCATAAGATTTTTCATAAATATGTTCACGCCAATTAAGAATATCATTCAAAGTATTTGTTCGTTGTCCAACAATACGATCGACACGCATTATTTCACAACGATTTAATATTGTTTCACGTGATGCATCTAAATATACAAAAATACCACGTTTTGAAAGATATTCCATTGATTGAGTGTGTAATGGATTTGAACCAGTTAATGATATAATATGATTTTCATGATCTAATGCTAGTAATTCTTGACCTTCAGCTTCAAGAAATTTTTCATCACCAAGTTCAGTTAATTTTGATGCTACACTTGTTTTCCATCGTGGTTCAAGCCAATTATCATCAATATCAATAAGGGATTTATTTGTTAAACGAGCTAATTCACGTCCAACACTTGTTTTTCCACAACCTGGTGGTCCCCTTTAATATATAAAAATAAATATCTATTATATTTAAAAACAAAAATACACTTACATAAGAAAAATATTACGTTTTTCAAAATTATTAGTATTTGGTAATAATGATCGATGTAATCCATTTTTATACCATTTTGCTTGTTGATCTTTGTTCGAACTTGATAATCGTCGAATAACACATTGTAAAAATCTAACAGGTTTTTGATAGTAAGACAAATGATAAAACATGATTTGTTTGCGAAAAAATTCAAAGATACAAAACAATCGTTTATGATATAATCCGATATAAAAAAGAAAATAAGTTGAGTCATCCTTTATTTATTCTGTGTGCGTGTTTCGGCCACGTGATGGTTTTATTATTATGATGTATCATCGTTCTTTTGCTTTGTTGAATTATGTATTTGTCCATGAGATAGATGCATACGGTAGAAAAAAAATGAATAGAGAAATCAGGCGTATCTTGATGAGTAAGAGAGACAAAAAGAAAATGTTAATAGAGCATGAAAATGCACTGGTTCATTTGCCTTCTATTTGATTTCATATCGACAACGAATATAAAATGTGTTTACCAGTAAGAAAATGATATTGATGATTTCGTTTTATTTTCATATAAAATAATTTAGTTATGTTGTGATTGTGGACCTGTTGATTGTATTGTATGTATTCCACTCGATTGCTGTTGCCCTGGTCGTGATGGAGGGTAAGTAAATTATATATTGTTCTTTTTATGTTTGAAAAAATATGAAATATTCATAGAGCAATTACATCACAACCACGTAAACGCCTAAACATAATCGACAAAATTAATTGATTATATGGTTTTGAGCAAATATTTTTTTCTTTTTTTTTTAATTATATTTAATAGAAGTGTTTTTTAAAATAAACAAGCATAATTAATCGTCAATCACCTGAATAATTACATACTTTTTTTTACAGGAAGCGTCACAAAAACATGATTTTGACTTTTTTAAATTCCGAGATAATTAAAAGATATACATAAAAGTTAACTAACTTTATATTTTGAGGATATGAGTGAATGTGAGTAATTAGAATATATATGATACACCCACCCTTAAGATAAAATACAAATATACTTTATACAACGATTGTATTAATAATTTGATAAAAAGATTGATTTGAATTCTATTGTCATATATAGCGAAGAGAATGATTGTTTAACTTTATATAGCTAAGTTATTCAGTGCACATATTTTTTTTTCGTTTTATATACAAATAAAATCTATATTTATACAAGTAGATTATATTTTTACTATTGCTATTTAAAATCTGAAAGCATATTTTACAGATAATTTCATAAATGTTTCATAAGATAATATGTGATAGTTTTCAGAAATAAATTTTTGTCGAATATAAGCTACTTCTAAAAGATAAAACAAACATATTAATTATTAAAAAAATGAACTTTGGCTCAGATTAACATTTGAAAATGTACGTGATTAATTGTTTTCTGTATTTTATAGATTTCTTCAGAATAGATAAGTAGAAGTATTATGATTCAATTCTCAAAAACAAGAAGTGTTATTGAATAATTTCAGCTTTTTATTCTCAGAATTGGCTGATATTGAAATGATTTATAAAAGTTTACATCTGATCATTGTCTAGTAGCTAGTAGGTGATAATGCTTAATTTATTTATTTCAAACATCTAATTAGTATGGAAACAAATAACACATAAAGGAAGATTTTTTCATGAATTTAATTAATTTTAAAGATATATCAACATTGGATTTTTTTTGATTTACCTGAATGTGCATATTTGTTGATCTTTCATATTTCTGATAACGTTATCTTCGTCATAAAACATGAATACACGTAGTCTTCGACTCATGAAAATAAAAAAGAACAGTTGACAACACAATAATTAAATATTTCTTTTTGCTCATTGTTCTAACAGAAAATCTTTACTATTGTTCTGATATTTTTGTCATATTATTCAGTAATCATTTGTCTGGAGATAAGAATAATTGTAGATTTCCAGCATTCTCTAATAATGACTGAAAAAAGTAAAATTATCTTTAGAGGTTTTTTTTAAGGGCAAATATTTTCAGAATTATTTCTTACAGATTATTTTTTTGAATTATCAACAACGACCATACTTTAATGTCCTTTTCGTTTATCGGTAACTAATAAATATCTTTGAAGATATCTGTAGTATTTGGTGATGTATATTTAACAAACATGAAAAAACTAAGTAAAATACTGATAACAGAGAAAACAATGTAAATGATGATAAACGAACAATCTCAAAAGAAAATTCTTATACTATAAAATGATACATGATTCTCATTTATTCATAAACATTTCTCCTTGAAGTAATCTACATTACAACAAACAATGGCAAACAACAAATCAATAACATCTGTTCAAAACAATACACAGGCTAATGATAAACAAGCATCAAGCTTTTCCAAGGGTGCAGTTGCAAATCGACGTATGAACATGCAAAGAATGCAAAATGTTCTCCTCATTTGGTTGGACAACAATATTAATGAAAATAATGCTGATTGTAATAATACAATTAAGCAATTAAAACGTGTAGTGAACAACGTAAACACGTTTACAAATAGTGAAGAATGTGTTGAATTTATTCAAACCATAAACAACAACAACAAAGTATGTATGATTGTCTCCGGGTCACTTGGGAAACATATTTTGCCTCATATGCATGATATGTCCCAAGTAGACACCATTTTTGTTTTTTGTAACAACCAAGAATGGCATAAACAATGGGTCAAAAAATGGCCTAAAATAAAAGGAGTCTACACAGATATAGCATCAATCTGCGAAGCTCTCAAGCAAGCTGCTCACCAATGTGAACAAAATGCCATCTCAATCAGCTTCGTGGCATCAAACAAGAAATTGGATCAATTAGATCCATCATTCATGTATACTCAGATCTTGAAAGAGATCTTATTAACCATTAAATTCGAAGATAAACATTTCAAAGAATTTATTACATATTGTCGTGAAGCATTTGTCGAAAATCAGTATGAATTAGATAATATTACAAAATTGGAACGTGATTATCATGATCAAACACCTGTTTGGTGGTATACCTATCAATATTTTTTATATTCGATGCTCAACCAAGCATTAAGATTAATGGATGTTGATACTATTGTTCGAATGGGCTTCTTTATTAATGATCTACATCGTAATATTCAACGGCTCCATTCGGAACAATTTAATGGTCAGCAATCTGGTAAAACATTTACAGTTTATCGTGGACAATGTCTTTCAAAAGAAGATTTCACCAAAATGACAAAAACTAAAGGTGGACTCCTTTCATTTAATAACTTTTTATCGACTAGTAGAAATCGTAATGTTTCTCTCTTTTTCGCACCACAAGCTGCTACAAATCCTGATCTTGTCGGAATTCTATTTGTTATTTCCACTAACTCTACTCGCTCAACAGCTCCATTTGCTTCTGTTTCAGATGTTAGTTATTTTCATACAGAAGACGAAGTTCTCTTTTCTATGCATACCATTTTTCGCATTGGAGATAGTAAACCAATGAATGAAAATAATCATCTCTATAGAGTAAACTTAATATTGACCAACGACAACGATCAAGATCTTGAAACTCTTACTGATCGTATCCGGCAAGAGACCTTTCCAAATGTAGAAGGATGGTACAGACTAGGATTATTGTTAATTAAAATGGGTCAGTTTAACAAGGCGCAAGAAGTTTACGAAGTTTTACTTAACCAAACAACAAATGAGAGCGACAAAGCACCGATTTATTTTCAACTAGGTCGGATCAAATATAATCAAGGACAATATCAAGAGGCACTTTCATCTCATGAAAAAGCTCTTACAATTCGACAACAATTACTTCCTTCCAGTCATCCTGATTTGGGTGCTTCCTATAACAACATCGGTGTGGTGTATTACAACATGGGTGATTATCCAAAATCACTTTCATCTTATGAAAAAGCCCTTACAATTCAACAACAATCACTTTCTTCCAATCATCCTGATTTGGGTGCTTCCTATAACAACATCGGTAATGTGTATCAGAACATGGATGATTATCCAAAAGCACTTTCATCTCATGAAAAGGCGCTTGCAATTCGACAACAATCGCTTCCTTCCAACCATCCTGATTTGGCTATGTCCTATAACAACATCGGTATGGTATACTACAGCATGAGTGAATATCCAAAAGCACTTTCATATTATGAGAAAGATCTTGCAATTCTACAACAATCACTGCCTTCTAATCATCCTGATTTGGGTGCTTCCCATAACAACATCGGCAATGTTTATCAGAACATGGATGATTATCCAAAAGCACTTTTATCTCATGAAAAGGCCCTTGCAATTCGACAACAATCGCTTCCTTCCAATCATCCTGATTTGGGTGGTTCGTATAACAACATCGGTACAGTGTATCAGAATATGGGCAACTATTCAAAAGCTCATTCGTTTTACGAACGTGCTGTACAAATTGGAGAACAATCATTACTAACAAATCATCCGAGACTTCAACAATGGAGAAAAAACCTCGAAATTGTAAATAAGAACTTATAATTTATTTGTGCATTTTTTTCGAAAGTAAAATAAAACAGATGAAAAAGAAAATTTGTCTCTGTTTAAACTATTCTCGTTGAGAACGCAATAAGAGCAGTGACACGCACCAGTAAGATAAATAATACACATTGAATAGATGTGTATTGCAGAAAAGACCTTCACGATTACATTATTATGTCTGAACAAATAGAGTTTCATTGTGTTAGATACGAAACAAAGATACTCAACAGAAACATAGAAGAATAGAAGGAAAGAAAAGGTTTATTTTATCAATAAAATGAATTATTCTTTCTGTTCCAGTATTAAAGAAGAGTTCATACCATCGATAAACTCATACATATTAAATGAATAGAATACCTGTATACATATATATGAAAGTAATTGACGAACAGAATCAATACTTCCATATATCCTATCAATGTTGAATTTTATCGTAGTCTATCTCAATGCTGATATTGAATGATGACATGAGCTTAAATAGACGACTACTTTCAATATATGATTATTGTTCACAATGACTCTTACATCTTGTGTTTTTAAGATATTTAGGAATCTATTTATCTTTAATGTGAATACAAACATTAGTTTTACTTTCCATAATAACATTCAAATGATCAATTCTTATACAATTATTTATTTTTTTCACTAGATGAAAACCAGTTTTATTTAAAGATATATATCAATAAAATAGTGCTTTGAAATACATATATCATGTTTCAGTTGCATTAATACTAAGGATAAATTTCCTTTTTACAGATCGTAATGCAAATAATTAGATTATAACATTTCATTAATATCAATAGATATTCGTTAACTTCAAATAACAAAAATTTTTCGATAATATTGAGCCAAAAGATTCTGTGTTTATTGTATGTTACAATAAGTAAGTATTTATTAATAATTATAGAAAGGAAAAGAAGATTATTTAAACTTATTTATTTCATTCATAATTTGTCTATATCAAGCATGTGTGTGTAGAATTCTTGAAATAATTTCATTGAATTTGAGAAAATATTATAAATAGTATTTCTCATTTATTATGAATGCAAGTATATTGATTATCTTCTGAAAACATTAGTAGATTGTGTTAACTTTTGATTATTGATGATTTTCTCAAGATTTTTCGAAAGTTGTGAGGGAAGAATGAAAAGAAATAATGATGAAGAAGCAGATGATTCCAAAACCAAACAAGAAATTTTTTTTATAAAACAGATTATTAATGTCAATTACTCATAAAGACTTCGCATACATTTTTATGTTTCAATAACTTAAAGAATTCGTTTACATTCAGTTATTAACTGAACACCATGCAAAAGAAATTAATTATCTAGTTGCTCGTTCAATTGACGAGTTTGAGCGTGATCATGTGCAACGCAGTATTGTAGCAATTACAATCAGTCATATAAATATGGTCTCTACAGTAGCAACAGGATGGAAATTTCAACGTAATATAATAATTACGAGAATAGGTGCTTTTTCTATAAACAATCCGTTACCGTTTAAAAGTTTATTAATTGGTTTTGCAAGTGTTTTTATTATGATCTCGATTTTATATGTAAGAAAATTCTTTTAAATGTCAATGCTCACTAACTACTGAAGTCTTAAAAACATAATCATCACTCATCTGGACTTGATAAATTTAGGAAGAATTACCATGGCAATACCAACACCTCAACAGTAAGCGATAAATTTATCATTTTAAGAGAACGATGATTTCTTTTAGTGCTCATCCCTACAAGTTGTTGGTTGTTGGTGATACAGATGTTGGAAAAACAGCTTTTTCATCAGTTATTAGTGTATGTATAGCAGAGATATCTTTTATTCTATAACTATTCGATATTCTCATTTTAGAATCTTTATCCAGGAGAATCGACAATTGAATTTAGTATTGGTTACAACGTTGTAAGTTTATTTTAAAAGTTTGAATTGAAAACATGAATTTATTTTTAGAGAAAGAAAGCAATTAGTCTCAATGGTGAACGGATCGAACTCGAAATTGTATGTCTTTTAGCATGTTCCAAATCGATAAACTCCATATTTGTTTTATATTTTTCTACTAGTACGATAGTACCAGTGCAATATGTCGTGATGACATCATAAGTAATCTTTTGTTGTGATTTATTATCAAGAAGTATGTTTATTTTTGTATTTAGAATATTTTGAAACATATGTAGACGGTATTTTTATTATTTATAATGCAACAAACAGAGTATGATTGACATGTATTTCGAAAATTTAATTTGGAATGATAATTCTTTTTTTAGGAATCATTTGAAAATGCAAAGAATTGGTTGGATGAAATTAATAATCATGGAGGTAAACATGTGATGAAATTGATTATTGGAAATAAATGTGATTTAGCAGGACAAAAGGCAGTTAGTTTTGACGAAGCTGATGTAAAGTATATTTAATAATTAAGAAAAAAAAGAACATTTTATTTTCAATTAGGAGTATGGTATTGAATCAAATATTTCCATATTTGAAGTTTCTGCACGAGATTTGACTAATGTTGAATTAGCATTTAAGCATATGATTTCGAAAATTCGATCCAACTTAACACCAATAAACAATAATCAACCTGATCAGTATGAAGTAAAAATTGCTTTAGATTTGAATCGTATATTTAATGTTGATTTAAATGGACTTTTTGAAATTTTCGAATTTTCAAATGGTGTCAACCAACATGTAAATGATCAAGGTGTTCACGATGGTAAAGAAAATGAAAGCGAGCCGTATTCACGTGAAGAACATGCTATTGTGACACATACTCAAATTATGGGTGATGGTGACGTGGAACGTCAAATATTATTAATACAGCAGCAAATAATTGAAGAGAAAGCTAAGCAATCAAATGTTTCTAGTCTTCCAGAAATCACTAATCAGATACAAAAAGACAGTTAATTAAAACAGTTATACATTTATATAATCTCGCGTTTAACTTTATTTACAAAAAAATAAAATAAATACATCGAAATATATATAAAATCTAGTTTTCGTAATAAAGATAAATGTGAATGTAAATGAAGAGTAATCTATATCACTACAATAAAACATATTTGTAAATTTCATTGATTAGTCTCCATGAATATCTTGTGTTTATTAACTTTTATCTTTAAAAAAAGAAAGATGAGATATATAGAATTAAGCACTTCAAGGTAAGATGTCTTTTATGTAGAAATGATGTTATACATTAATATTTGTATTAATCATTATGAATATTTCTCACATAATTTATTTGATAATTTGAACAAATAAGACGAGAACATAAACAAAGCTAGGACACAAGTTTTTGTGCTTGAGAAGTAAATAAAATATATTCTCGAAATAACGTTAACGTATTTGATCTGACTCTCCATCCGGCATTGCTGTAATGGCAAGTGTTATTATGTCACGTAGACGAACATTCGTGCATATAGACGTATACTTAGAAGTTGGGTGTGGATATGGATCCTGTATTCACTTAACATACACACCCACACCCACCCTCTACTTCATTCCACGTCACTTGTACTTCATTGGTGTTTCATTGGTACTTTATTTGTACTTTAGAGACATTTTGAAGCAGATGAAGTCTCACTTTTTCCTCCTCAATATTTGAATATGTGAATAACGAAGTATTTTATTATTAGAATTGAAATTTCGAAAATTGCATGTATACTAACAGATTTATTCGAATATTATGGTTCACAGAATAACAAATAAGGGAAAAGTTAATCAACATCGTGTTATTGACGATGGTTGCTGGTTAACACGTCTGAATCATGATTGATAATAAGTGCTCGACGATTGTTGTCAACGATCAATAACCCACGATGGTTCTCAATAATGATTAAACCATTATGATTCTCAATTATGATTGGTTCATCCTCGGCAATGCTGATTGTATCGTTATCATCGTCGTCGATGGCGCTTGTATTGGTATCATCGTCGTCGATGTTCGGATATGCTGTAAGAAACGCATAGAATTGATCAAGTTCAGTTGGATCTAATAGAGATTCTTGATTATCGCCATTTAAGTATGTATCAAGAGCGTCGATTTCCAATGCTGACATTTTAATTTAACTAAGATTTAATAATAAAAAGAAATTATTTTGGAAAAAGTGTAAGAGATGGGAGACACTCAACTTACTTTGCACGAGCGTTTGTATTGTTGGATGTGTTTAAAAAAAGTAGACACTGAATTGCTATCTAGAAGAAAGTGAATGTAGAAATGAGAGAGAGATTTTTTGTATATTTATAGTTATCTGCTTCCTTATTGCCCTCAAGATATCACCATACGTTTTATTTAGAATATAAACATAGGGGCATACGTTTTCTTTCTGAAACAAGTAACACTCGTCTAAGGACTCGCTTAATTCTTTCTCATAGAAATGGTGTTCTACAAGGCTACGGGACCTTTTGCTTGTATAACTTGCTAACACTAACATCAGATTCGTGTTCCCGACCTTTACGGAAAATCGATGTTCGATGTTTTTTTGACCCTGCGGACACACAAGCAAGCAAGCAAACAAACAATTTATGTTTACTGGACTCTTCTTTACGAGAAAGAGAATAAAATACTGAGCAAAAGTAAATGTTTTACTTAGTATTCATTCAAAATTACTTTACAAATAGATAGAAGTCTTAAAATAATGTTAAAAAATTCTCACTTCCAACTACTCCCATCCATGCCCAAATTTTATCTTTGTATGTCATTGATGATGTAGGAACTCGATTATTACTTGCTGAAAATAAAGAAAGTATATGTGATGATATTATTTCTAAAGTTTTTTTTCCTACATTTGGCGTAAATAAGATCATAAATAAGATCATTGTTCCAATTATGAGCAAAATTTCTATTTCCATCCAATGGAATACTAAAAAAACAAAAACAAATGTATATTACAACATTTTTTTAATTTTTCAACTGACCTAGTATAGACATCTTCATCGATTTCGAGTAAACCAGTAGCATCAGGAAATGTTTGTTTGAAATACTCGTAACTAATTGTATTATCTGTATTTAAAATTAGTCGGACAATATGTTTTCTTTGATTATCAAAAACTTGTAGGTATTGCATTTTTTATGAAAGAACCTGAAAATAATCATTATTGATCGATTTAATGATTTTAAGTAGAATACAAAAAAAAATACATTGTTTCAATGTTAATAAAACAAAAAAAATTTAGTTAAAAAAAACTTCATCAATTGATTGATGGCAGATGACAGATGTTGCTTTATTTATAATTGGTTATGTATATTGATCCATCAAAAATTCATATCAAATGTTGCTGATCTAGTTCGTCGACTAATGCCATCTTTCGGATTATGTCGAATACTTGGTGATGATCATCAACCATTCTATCAAAGAACAATCTACAATAGAAATATTCACTTGATTTTCAGTTTCTGTTTTTCAAAACATTTTTTCTTAAAAAAAGTCTTCAAAATTTCTATGTTCGCTCACTGTAAGAAAATCGTGTTGTGTACTGGTTCCGTTAGCGGAACCGTTTCCATCAAAGACGATTATCGTCTCCGTGGGACATCAAATAATATTTTTACCATTATAAATTTTTATTTTATTGAAAAAGAAAGGACTTTTAAGAAAAATTCTTTAAAAAAACTATTAAAGAGTTTTTTATACTGTCGTTCCATCTAATAAAACTTGTTTTCGTTCATTCAAATGTTTTTCCTTATTCAATTACGATGCTGCGTAACTTTTATAAGCAAAGAGTGTGGGTGTGGGTGTGGACTAAAAAGAGTAATCACACCCACGTTCACACCCTCAAGATGTGGAAACCATCATATTATTTTTAAGATAAAAATGAAATACATTAAAAGAAAGCTTTACAAATATGTTTAAGATTGTGTCTTAAAAAGAGTGCTAGCTGTAAGACCATTGTTTCGCCCGAGTTTGCGAGTGAATACCATAGCTTATTCTGGATCCACATCCGTATGATGAACGATACTTTCGTATTAATTGATTAAACTGTTCTCGTTTCTTTTTCTTTATTATATTTGTCTGTTCCAAAAAATGTTATTGGTTTGTTATCCATATTCGTTCTCTATTCCTGTAGTTTTTATTAAATCACCATTGCACTGAATGAACTTTGTATATATCTACAATAAATATTTCCATCGAGATATTGTGAAAATTATTGCGTGACGCTAGTGTGAGTGCGATATTTGTTGACAATCTTGAAATAAACGAAGGACAAATTATATGTGAACATTAATGTGTAACGATGTAGCAAGTAAAAGAAACGAAAAAAGACACACGTGTCTTATTTTGTATCAATTACTACACATTTACGTTCGTTGAATATATCAACAAAACTGGTACTCAGTTATGCTATGTAAATGTCTTCGAGCAGCAGACGCTAGTGAACCTACTGCGATGAAATATAAGAGATCAGGAATTATCGACGAATCGCAAGAACAACCATTTAAAATTAAAAAACCTATTGAGCTTTCCCTTCAAGATGATGAGGAAGGTAAAATAATTAAGTTTATCAATCAAACTATACAAGAAGAAGATCATTTCGTTGAAATCATTGATAGTGATCCTCAAGCATTTGATTCAATTTTCATTCAACAACGTCAAAATGCCATCAATAATCAGTTTTATCGTTCAATCATTGAATCGTGGCAATTCAAATCTCTTCGGCATTTAGTTAATGCAATCAAAACTTTGACGAAGAATAAATCTTTAATCGATTGTCATTGGATTATTTTCTATTCTATTGCAATTAATATTGAATACGACACTATTGCATACTTTTCCAATAATCATATAAATCAATCAGTTGAAGATGTTTTTCTTACAGGAAAAGGTATCTGTAATGGATATGTTCATCTTTATAAATATCTCTGTGATCGTTTAAAACTTCCTTGTAAAATCATTAACGGATATTCAAAAGGTTATGGCTTTGATATACGTAGTAATGCATCAAATCAAACGGATCATGCTTGGAATGCAGTTCAAATTAATCAACATTGGTATCTGATAGATTCAACTTGGGGTGCAGGATTTATAAATGATCGAAAAGATTTTAAACGAGAGTTAAATCCATTCTATTTTTTTCCTCGACCACAACAAATGATCTATCATCATTTACCGGAAAATTATCGATGGCAACTATTACAAGAGCCAATTTCAATGAAGCAGTTTTTAAAAATGCCAAACTTGCATCCAGAATATTTTAATTTGAATTTACAATTAATCTATCCATGTAATCAATCGTATGTACAACTTCTTCCTGACAAACCGTATGCATTGGTAATTGTAGATGCACCTGAAAATGTTAGTCTCACTGCTGATTTAAAACTGCATAATGAGAAAGTAGAAGGTGGCCATCAAGTCATCTTTGATCAGAAGAGAAAATTATATTGCTGTTATTTTGCTCCGAATGCCGCTGGTAAACATAAGGTTACTATTTACGCAAAATGTGATGATCAGAAAACAGATCTGTTTATTTCTACCATTGATTTAAATTTGGATGTTGAAGAACTACCAAAAAATCCAATTAGTTATTCACGAACGTGGAAACTATTTTTTGATTTACACTTAAAAATCATATCTCCAGTTAATGTTTCTTGTATTCGTTTGGAAAAAGGAGAAGCATTCACACAAATTCTCATAGAATCACCCGACGATGTTGAACTACTTGGCAGACTAGTAGATGGTACAAAAAATGAAATTGAAGGAGGACATCAAGTCTATTATGATGCTGACAAACGTTATTGGATTTGTTATTTTGCACCCAATGATGATGGACTATTTGAAGCAATCATTATGGCAAAACAAAAGTCTGATCAAGGTTTGTATACTTCTGCTGTAGCATTCAAAATTGATGCAAAAGATATTCCAAAACCAGCAGTGTCTTATCCGGAAACATGGAAATTATTTCATGATCTTCATTTACAAGTGGTGTCTCCTATCAACACACATACGATTCAATTGGATAATGGAGATACATTCGCACAAATTCTTATACAAACGCCAGATGATGTAGAACTACTCGGAATATTGAGAGATAATGAGAAAAATGAAGTTGATGGAGGACATCAAGTTTATTATGATCATAAAGAACATTATTGGCAATGTGTATTTGCACCAAATGACGATGGAATATTTAAAGCTGATATTATGGCTAAACGAAAATCAGATCAAGGTCTCTATACTTCTGCTGTGGCATTCAAGATTATAGCGAAAAATATTCCAAAACCACCACTTTCCTATCCAAAAACCTGGCAACTGTTTCATGATTTAGATTTGAAAATCGATGAACCATACAATCGCTCAACAGTTATTTGGTCTGATCAGGCATTATATGCTGAAATTCGAATTACAACACCTGAAGATATTGAACTCTTATGTAAGATTGCATATAACAATATTGAGGAAGAACATCAAACTTTAACACAATTTGATCATGAGAAAAAGCAATGGCAACTTTTATTTGCACCTCAACAAACTGGTCAGCATCAATTGACTATTTTTGCTCGACATCGATCAAATCTAGACAAAAAGTTTAATATTGTTGCTCAATTCAATTTGAATGTAACAAGTCTTGAAAATCCAATAAAGTTTCCATTAACTTATGATAAATTTATAGCGAATCGTTGTCGAATTTATGAATCGTTGAATGGAATACTGAAGAACAATACTACTATACCTTTCCATTTCGTAATTCCAGGAGCAAAGGAAGTGAAAGTTCAAGTAGATGGAAAATGGATTGGTACACAAAATTATATTGATTCAATCTTTCAAACACAAGTTCAAATCGGCGCAAACGATGTCACTATCTATGGAAAATATGATCATGGCAACAATTATGATGCTCTCATCAAATACTCTGTTCAATAATTTATTCTTTATTTGGAAATAAATTTTATATATATTTTTACAAAGTTTCTATAATGAGACTGTCAGTGTGAATATATTAGAGACGATGAATCCTTAATGAATTTCTCTCACGATTCGACTCAACAGAAATTTCTTCCATGTCTTCTGAAAAAATTATTAAGCAAAGAGCCTCTATTGTATTTGCTTTTTTTATTTTTGACGATCGAAACTAATTAGTTTTGTTATCTTAACAGAAGTAATGCCTATTTACTTACAGATAAGATACAAAAAACGAATAAATCGATATATTTCTTCTTTTTTGATAATTCTTAATATGTCATCTGACTTTTTTTCAAAGATGGGTTTCATGACATATGCATAAACAAACTTATTCGTTGTACAATAGACACAGAGCGAGTAAAGCAAGTGTATTATATTACACATGATTTTTGTTTTGATATTTTTAATCTGCTTTATATACTTTTACGAGCTGGTCAAGCGTGTTGAATTTACATTTTATTATTTCTTCAAAAACGAAAGAAATTGTGTTGCAATCGGACTGACCGATTCTTACCAATTTGATCGATAGATGGCGAAACTACAATTTTGAATCGAACCCAAATTCTACTGAAAAAACTGAACTGAAAGAAAACTGTTCTCAATACTCTTTGGAAAAAAAGAATTTATTTTTATGAATAGTTTAGTAGATATCACAATGTAACATATTAATAAGTTAATCTTTTTTATTACGTATCGCAAGTATTTGATTATTTGTGGCCATGGTTTTGTTTTTTGATCGATTTCTTTTAATATTCACTGATAAATATGTGCTGTAACGTAATGATGCCATAGAATATTGTTCTCTATTAGGGAAAGATTGTCTTTTATCGTTCATTACAAATGGGGTATAGCTGTGGGTTTCTTAAGGAGGCTCTCTTAAGACTATTTTCCGTGTGAGCAATATATACAAAGTGAAGTGTTTAATTGAATATATTTATTAGTGATAAATGACATATAATGAAAAGCAATTGTAAAATGTGGTCAAACTGG
>CAJNOI010000184.1:57036-92536 GCA_905250115.1 Adineta steineri
TTTGTCACTAAAATCACGTTTATGAAATGATACTACAGTTTAGGGAAAAATCTTTTTTTAGCAAATGATAGAGAATTTCAAGCTCTATCGATTGGTATATTTTGTAATTTTTTTTGAGAAAATTTCTTGGTTAGGAAATGCGAAATACTAAAACGCTTAAAAACCTATTTTTTTGTGAAAAAAATCATTTTCACTATAAATAACCTATAAAGACAAATGGAAGAACTGCTTCCAGTACATCATATAGTAGGTCTCTCATACTACTTAGATCACCGTTTGAATCATACAGATACTCGTTAATAACAGGAAAAAGTTGTTAAAACAAATATGCAAAAAAATGCGAAAAAATCGAATTCGTTTAAACTTTTGGCACTGACTGTAGGTCGATTTATTCAAGTACACTGGGAAATCTCTTCACTCAAACGAACAGACATACAATACCTCGAAGTATAAAATGAGAATGGCTGATTCTTTCTGAAGTTTACATTAGAAGTTTAAACTGAACAAAAGAGGTCCAGGAGAAATGAAATTTGTCCTCTTTTACTTTTCTACAGAACATAGTAGTCTCGTTAATACCTTTGATCTTATAAGTATCTATAGAAAAGTTAAATCTAACATACCAAAGATCGACAAGTACATCTAAAGGTAAAACTGAATAAATTTTGTGTCTTGTGGACCTCTCACCAGTTCTTGTAGCTTCGAGCTGAGTTCTCTCCCTTAAAAGATTCTAGATTTGATTCTGAATAAAATTCTACGCGAATCTATATCATAAACATAAAAGTAAATAAAACTGTTTCAGCAATACTACAAACATAATACGAGTAACTTTGAAAATAATATCCAAACAGAAATGGTGCGTGAGAATTACTTACTGTCATCAAACATATTCAGCAAAGAAAAAACAGAAACTTCTAAGAGTACAGTTTCTCAAACTAAACAACAATATATCGATTGGCAACTAAAAAAGGTAGTATGATTCATGTGGCATATTACTGACCTATTTGTGTTGCTGTTGATGAGGATGTTGTTGTCGACGACGTTGTTGAAGACGATGACGTTGTTGATGATGTTGATAATGTTGATGTTGTTGTTGATGATGATGATGTTGCTGTTGATGATGATGATACTGATGTTATTGTGGATATTTTTGTTTTTATTATTGTTGCTGTTTGTGCTATAAGTTTTTTTGTTGTCGTTGATGATTTAATTTTGCTCTTCTCGCCGTTTGGCATAATTACATTATCAAAAGATGCCTGTTTTATTTGATCTTCCGTTATTTTAGCTCCTGACAAATCACTGTTTGAAAAATGTGCACCTGTTAGATCAGAGTTTCCAAAATCTGCTCCCGATAGATTTGCACCATTAAAACTAGCACAAAGTAAAGATGAATCATCAAATTTCGCGTTATCTAATCGTCCTCCATCAAATGACACACCATTTAAATTAACAGATGAAAACTCCCCATTTGACATTGATACCTGATCAAAAGAAACACATTGTAAATTCAACTTATTTAATACACCAGTTTCACTTGCTAGATGTACATTATCAAAGTTTAACTCATTTAAACGGATTATATCATCTAGATTTGTTGTTCTACATCCATTACTACAATTATTTCTACCAATTAATTGTTTTTCTTTAAAAAATTGTATAACATCTGCTTTACGTATTGTGTCCCATTGACGATGAGCAGCACGATAATACGCATTTGCGAATGCCCATGGATTTTTTGTATCGTTGAGATAATCATCTTTATCCAAATTATAAATATTATTTAAAAATTCATCATAAAGTGTTTGTTGTCTTAATTGTGTTGATTGTTCAAAATCAAACTTTTGTTTTTTCTCAGCTTGTTGTTTTTGTTGTTGAGATCCAATGGCAGTATAGATAGCAAGAGCTATGGGTATAGCAACTGAAGATATAATACTTAATATCTCTTTTAATGTAAAATTCCAGAACGATCGTTTGTTAAAATCTATCATTGTCTCAATCTGATTTCAGAATGAATGCAGTAGAATAGTGTGATGTGTTCAAATATAAAGAAAACACAACTGCTGCTATTAACTATTTTTTTTTCTCTTTTGCTGTTTCTTTGTTATTTGACAACATATTAAGTAACAGTTTTAATTATATTTTCAAAATCATATGTTACTACAAAAATAAAATAAATAAATAAGTCAGTATTCATTACAGACACAATAATAATTAGAAAAAAACAGTTTCTTGTTACTTTCAGCATATTGAACATTGAATTTGATCTCGAATAACAAGAGTAGATAAATATTGATAAATAAAGATCGACAGAAGCGATGAAAGAAGAAAGCTTATACTGTTGATTTAAATATCGGAGATTTCTCTGTATATATACATACAATACAAAATCGTAGAAGTTAATTAATTCTCCGAAATAATGGAACACATATTTTGATAATAACTGAGAAATGATCTCATCATATCCATTACAAAGTTCAACAAAAAAAAAAAGAAAAGGGATACTCTAAGCTAGATGAATCATGTTTTTAATCAAATGATATCTTTCATACGAACAGTTCTGAATAAGATTTTTTCTTCCGACTTTTCACATAAAAATCTTTGGCATGCATAAGTTATAGTCTGAAATAGATATGCATCAGTCAGGACTGGAATTGGTGTATATTTAGTAAATTTTACATCTTATGTCCATATTCATGGTATAAATCATGATTATAATAAAGATATGTTTTCTGATCGATATTACTAGTTAAATTTGAATATTCGAACTTAGTGTGATTGACCGACGTTTACGTGCACGACGATTACGCGTCTAAACACTTGCAGACGCATTGAGGAAAAGATAATAAACTATTTTTTTCTTAAATTGGATTTGAATTATGAACGAGCGGAAATATATATTTAACTGCTGATAGAAAAAACGTTCTCAATTTCAAAAAATATATTAATATAAATTTTTAACAGAGATAGATAGTATTTATGTACAATAAACAAACAAATACGCTAAGTGAACAATAATTGAGAATAAAGAGCGTAGTCATTCAGAAATTAAACACAGATCTGGCTATTTTAAAGTGGTCGTTCCTAGAAACAGTATGAAATTCTTTGACCATGTTTCATATTCGAAGATCAATTTTTTCATATTTATGCGTTGATCTTTGTCTTTAAGTGATTTTATAAAAGACATATTTATATCTCTTAGAAATTATTAAAATAATACGCACACATATGTATATACTTTCTCTTTATAATTTTATCTGATTTATTTTGTTTAGCTTTAATATCATTTTGATGTAAAAAGCAAGTTTGATGTTAAAATTAGATAATCTTTTGATTGTCATTGGTATCTTCTATGTATTTTCGTAATAAACAAATGTCACTAACAGAACATTTTTATTTCTGTTAATACATGAGTAATTCAATCACATGAGAACAGAACGAAAAAAAAAACTTTTTTGTGCGCAAGCGTACTGCGCGTCCATGCCCTGTGCGCATATGCAGTGCGCGTAGGTGTCGACGCGCAAATGTCGCGTCACGATCTTATATACATTCGCAAAGTTTTATTTTTGAGAAGTAAAAAACACGTGATTACATTTTCAATTTCTTTTTCTTCTACCACACCATTAACCTTCTCTTTTTTTTATTTAGTAGAATTGTCGCTTCACCCTTTTTATAAATATCTAAATATAGTCTATTTCAAGTGAATTATTTATATGCACAGTACATTTCATAAACTTTCTCTCCTTTTCTCTTGTCATTCTTTTTCTTCTTCTGTACAGGTGAAACGGTTGATTGCTCTATTTATTCTTCTTTTTTTTATATATGAAAGACAATGCAGTAGAGATGTCTTTACACAGAGATTATTTGCATCCACTTCTCTTATTAGTTATTATACTGGATGCATTTGAAAAGAATTATTCAGAAGCGAAGACTATTAACACTTGAGTAGATCAAAGACTGATGGATAAGATTTCTATTTTTATTATTTTAATTTTTAATCATTAAGTTCCTATTTTTTTATAAATAAATTCAGGGAGAATTATCATGGCAATGCCAACACCTGAACGGTAAGCGATAAATGTATCATTCTAAGATAACGATGATTTCTTTTAGCGATCATTCCTACAAGTTGTTAGTTGTTGGTGATGAAGGTGTTGGAAAAACAGCTTTTTCATCAATTAATAGTGTATATATAGCCGACACATCTTCTATTCTATAACTATTCGATATCTTTATTTTAGATTCTTCGTACAAAAGAATCGGTAATCGATAATCTTGGTTTAGACATCGTAAGTTTATTTTAAAAGTTTTAATTTGCAGTATAAATGTTTTTTAGAAAACAAAAGAAATCAACTTCAATGGTAAACGGATCGAACTCACAATTGTATGTCATTCATTTTTTTTCGAAATTGATAAACTTTACATTTGTTTTATATTTTTTTTCTAGTATGATAGTAGTAGTGCAGAAGATCATCGTGACATCATAAGTAATCTTTTGTTTTGATTTATTATCAGGAATCTTTTTCATTTTTGTATTTAGAATATTCTTGTGCATATGTAGACGGTATTTTTATTATTTATAATGCAACAAACCGAGTATGATTGACATGTATTTCGAAAATTTAATTTGGAATGATAATTCTTCTTTTTAGGAATCATTTGAAAATTTAAACAATTGGTTGGATGAAATTAATAATCATGGAGGTAAACATGTGATGAAATTGATTATTGGAAATAAATGTGATTTAGCAGGACAAAAGGAAGTCAGTTTTGATAGAGCTGAAGTAAAGTATATTTAATAATTAAGAAAAAAAAGAACATTTTATTTTCAATTAGGAGTATGGTATTCAATCAAATATTTCTATATTTGAAGTTTCTGCACGAGATTTGACTAATGTTGAATTAGCATTTATGCATATGGTTTTGAAAATTCAATTCAATTTAACATCAACAATCAATCGTCGACTTGATCAGTATAGAGAACGAATTGATTTAGTATTTGTACATTATGTATTTGGTGTTGGTTCATATGTTGCCAAACAAAATGTGAATGATCAATGTCTTCATGATAATACAGAAGATGAGCAGCTTTCGATTGAAGCTGAAGAGAATGCTTGTGTGACACACACTGATAGTGTGAATGAAGGTGAAATGGAACTTGCTCAAATATCATCATTAGAGAGTCAAATGATTGAAGAGAAAGCTAAGCAATTAAATGATATTTATTTTTCACAAACAATAAGTATTTATGTACAAAACGACAATTAATTAAACTATTTATCAGCTTATGTAATCTCATTTTTAACTTATCTAAAACAAAGTATTCAGAGTTCTTTCATTTTCTTGTTATTTCTTGTTTACAAAAAAAAATAAAATAAATATATCAAAATATATATAAAGTCTAGTTTTTATAATAAAGATAAATGTAAATGAAGAATAATCTATATGATAACAAGAAAATATATTTGTACATTTCATTAATATCTTGTGTTTATTAACTTTTATCTTTTAAAAAAGAGGGGTGTGGGTGTTGATGATGTTAACAGAAGATACACCCTTTCTACATTATAACTATTCGGTATTTTTACTTTTGGACAAAGTAGGAAGAATTATTGATGATGAATAATAAATTCTTAGAGCTTTTGTTTGATATTTTATTATTCGAAACTTAATAACAAAGAAATCTTGTCAAAGTGTTGACATATAACTTTTTTAGATTCACACAAAAGGATGTTTAATTTAAACAAAAAAAAATGTGAATAATTTCATTGAATATTAAATGTCATATAAAAAAAATACGAAGTGATATACTTTTACATCATTGTGTATTAAAATTTATCTCTTCTCAGTATTTTCAATTTTTGAATTATTTTCATTCCAAGCGCCCAGAAAACTTCCTTTTGAAATCGTTGTTCACCTACAGTATATTGTGATTAAGAATTCATCGTCTCTACTCGAATAATATCTACAAGAGGTACATTTTATTCTATTAAATTTATATGTTTAGTCAGCTGAAAACGTAGAAGCGAAGAAAAATATTATCATTCTGCAAGAGATGCGTGTATAATATTGTTATTTTTGTTAGATTTAACGATAATAAATGTAATATAGAATAGAAAAAAACAAAAAGAATGATGATGACCATGATAAAATTACATGACATTTGAAATAGTCCTCTATGATAGACAAGCAACTGACAGTTTATAAAATGGGTAATAGAAAAAAGTACATTAAATTAAGGTTTATGGAAAATGTTTTTTTTCTCTCAATATGCTCTCATCTTGTTTTTTAAATATTATATAAGCGATTCTGAAAATAGCGTCTTGTACTATTAATCTTTTATGGGGCATATATTCTATCGTGAGAAAAATAACATGTGTTTAATATCTATATATTTAATTGTTTTCAGTTGATATCAGTTAGGTTTGCGAACGTAATGCAGTTCTTATATACTGTACTTGTCGTTGCTTTTATTTATTTTAGTAAGATCGTCTATGGGTGTGATAAAGACCCACATCAAGGAGTATTGGTTATTGCTGCTGGATCTTTCCTGTCGGCAAGTAGTGAGCAAGGTGTTAATTGGTCACCATCAGAAATAAAAGGTCAAATGACATTCAATCAAGGTACTTGTCAATATGAAAAAGTAATTGAAGGTTTACCAGCAAATACAAACTATGATTGGAAAGTTGCCTTCAATGGAAATTGGGGTGGAGATAAAGGATGTAATAATGGTGGTAATTGTCAATTTAATAGCGGTTCGTCAGGTGCAGTTCTTCTCATCTATAATCCTTATACTGGACAATTGACAACACGTCCTCTTAGTAGTGGTCAAACGATAAATCCAAGTGTTACAACTACTGCATCACCATTATCATGTTCAAATCCATACAAAGGTCGAATAGTTCGTGCATCAGGTGATTATCAAACAGACTTAGGTAGTACTGCTCCATGGCTTGCAACAGAAGCAAATAGTTTAATGACATTTGATGAAACAGCTTGTATTTATTTTCTTATTCTTTCTGGTTTAAAACCAGATAAATTCTATGAATGGAAAATAACATTTGATAATGCATGGTCTGGTAGTATTGGTTGTGGAAATGGTGGTAATTGTAAATTTTCAACAAGTGGTGCTGGTACAGTTAAACTTGAATTTGAACCTAATACAAAACAATTAACATTTCGTCCTCTTCCAACAATTTGTGGTAATGGACAATGTGAATTAGGTGAAACATGTCGAACATGTTTAGTTGATTGTGGTGAATGTCCACCAGCTGTATGTGGTGATGGTACATGTGACGATAGTGAATCATGTAGTTCATGTCAGAATGATTGTGGTAAATGTCCAGTATGCGGTGATGGTATATGTGCATCGAATGAAAATCATCAAACATGTTCTCAAGATTGTCCTAATGAATTACCTGGATGTGAAATATTTCGAGAAGAAAGCTGTCAAAGTGGTTCACAATTTCAAGCAAATGCAGGTTCAGATGCAAAACGTTGGCAAACACCAGTACCTGGTACAAATGGTTATCAATCATCCTATCAAGATTATCATACACTTGTTGGTTATGCTGATATTATTTATACAAATAGTGATCGTCAATCAGCTGATGTTTGTCTTGAAACAAAACATCGTTATGCTAGTACAATAACATTACATTATTTCTTTGATGGTATTGCTCAAACAACGAAATGTAAACGTTTTACAACTTCCTACACAGGTATATTAGAAGTGATAGTGAAAGGAAGTGATGGATCAACATTACAATTACCTGATGTTGATTTTGCTTGGAATGCAAAACCAATTGCTAGTCGATCAGGTGATTATCGTAATGGACAAAAAGGTGCTGTAGCAGAAATGTTCGGTTGGCAACATAAAGATATAAAAGAAGAATGTGAATTTCTTGGTAAAGCTGGTTATTTAGGTGTAAAACTTTTTCCTGTACATGAACAATTAATGTCAACACAACCATTTGAAAATGCAATGAATCCATGGTATTTCATGTAAGAATATTTTTGTATAATTTTCTTCATAATATAAAGAATATTCTTCTATATGTAATTATTAGGTATCAACCAATATCATATAATTTAGATGGTCGAATGGGTACACGTGAAGAATTACGTGATTTAATTCAAACATGTCGTGGATATGGTGTTCGAGTATATATTGATGCAGTTCTTAATCATTTTACTGGAGCTGGTAATGATATGAATCAACATCGTAATCCTAATGGTTGTGTAAAATGGGGTAATAAAACAAGTAGTGCACCCGTAGAACGACAATCACCCTATTATACAGGTGCTTATACCTATCAATATAATCCAAACACGGGTAAAGCTCCAGCAAATGAATTTCCTGGTGCTGCTATTGGTCCTGAAGATTTTCATTGTGATCGTGTACTTGGTTCATGGTCTGATTTATTTATTTTAAATAATGGTTGGCTTGTTGGTCTTACTGATCTTGATACATCAAGAGAAACTGTACGTGAACGACAAGCAGCATATCTTGTTGATATGTTAAGTTTAGGTGCTAGTGGTTTTCGTATTGATGCAGCTAAACATATGTCACCTGAAGATATTTCTGCAATCATGAAAAAAGTTCAAACAAAAATGGGTGGAAAATTACCAGATGATTTCTTTGTTTGGCTTGAAGTTCTTACAGGTAAAAGAAATTATTGTTACATTGATAATATCTAATTATTATTTGATAAAAAAAAGGTGGAGAAGCTGGTGTTATATGGCAAGGACCCTCATGGTATGGTACTATGTTTGAAAATATTCTTAAAAAAGACCTTGGTTCAGATTCTGAAGTCAATAAAATCAAAGTCAACTTTTCTTTAATTCATTTCTTCTTAGAAATCTTTAATTTTTTTTATAGATGTGGGATGGTCTTTATCCAAAAGAACCACAAAATAATCCAACAGTTTCTCGTCATCGTGTAGTTATTCAAAATGATGATCATGATCAACAAAATCCCGGTTCAAGTAGTCGTGATATGGCTAATTTTGGTTGTGTTCTTGTTAAAAATTGTCCTGTTGGAGAACATCGTAATTTTGAAATTCGTCTTTTTACAGATCCAAATGGTGTTACTAATAACAATGATGATTGGCCTATTCGATTTATTCTCTCATCTTATTATCATACTCATGGTGATCTTGGAATTCCCGATGGAAAATCATCATGTGATCTATGTACTACAACATGTGAAACATGTCGTTCATCAGTACCTTATATAAAAGCATACGATCGTATGGCATGTGCCTATACAGGTAGTGGTTATACTCGCACACATCGAGATATAGCTGTAATCAATGCGATGCGCGCGTGGATGAAACTGGCACCTGTATCTGGATCATCTTTGGGTATTGCACATTGTGCATAGATGGAGTTTACACATATTGAATCTTGTATTTTTCGTTTATTCAATATATATATTGAAAACAATCTAATAAAACATAATAAAATCTCTCTCTTTACCTATATATATTTATGCATGCTTTTGGCGATTTTTTTTTAACTATATATCAATTTAAATAGATTTATTTGAGGGTTATTAATCATAGATAAAACAATTGATTATCACTCTTTTTTCTCATTGGTAGTTTATAATTCTAATGGTACTGCACGGATTTAAACAGAATGACTCATAATCAAGTAGTTTCTTTGCTTGTCATACTGTTATTTAAATTTCTCATAAGTTCTTTTTTTTCTTTATCTTCTCTTCAAATAAAAAATGTATATTTATAGTTCAGTGATAAATGTAAAATAAATTACTCATTTGTTTTTTCTTCACCTACAGATGCAGACTGTAAATCACTGGTTTCATCGAAATCCTTTAAAATCAACGGCTATTGTGTCGTTTGATCATCGTACATCACCATCAAATACTGATGCTATGCAGATATGCCAGTAAAAATAAAATTTAATAATTTATTTTATTTTTTAATTGTGTTGTTTTTTTTCTTCTTCAAGTCAATTACGTCAGCTACGTCTTGAACTTTTACAATCAATATGTAATCCAATGCTTGAAACTGTTAATATTCGAGATACATTTGATAAATATATTTCTTTATTAACTGGTTTTATTACTCCACCAGAAGGTGGTACGGATGATTCAAAATTACGATATACAACAAAATTCTATTGGAGTGATTCATTAACAAAAACGGATACTATAACGTAGGAATAAAAGAAATGTTTTATTTCGATTTTGAATCCAATATTAATTCTAGAGATGTTCAAGATGCACAATTTGAAATCTGTTGTATGACCTTGAATATTGCAATGTGGTATACAAAACATGCTGCATATGTTGCATCAAAAAGTAGCACGTAAGTTATATTAAAAATAAAATCTTCATTATTTTAATTTATATTTTGTATATAGACCTAGCGATAAAGATGCACTTGATATACATAAATCACTTCGAACTGCTGCTGGGATGTTTAAACATGTGATGGTTAGTTTCTTTTTTTTCGACATATATTAAATATATATTTATAAAATAAAAATGAATAGGATGTTGAAGTTCGAAAATTACATGATGTTAAATTACCAGCTTGTTCGGATGTTAATGACAAAGTTCTTGCTGCATATTATTATAGCTGTTTAGGAGAATTTCATGAAGTTACGGTAGCACGAGCAATGAATGCTAAACAAGATAGTGCACTTATTTCGAGTATTAGTAATCAAATTGCACAATATTTCGAAATGGGAGGTAAAGAAAATTGAATATATTTATTATTCGTATTATATATTTAATTGATATATTTAGGTCAACAATTATCATCATTAGATGAAAAAAATGTTGGACAATGGCGTATGTATTTTGGTCTAAAATCAAAATTTTATTTAGCTGAAGTAAGATTGAATGAGAAAATTAATTAAATGGCAATATATTATTTAGGCACGTGCTTATCAAGCATTAGATTTTCTTAAGAAAAATGATGCACCAAATGCTCTTAAAGCTGCTGAAGAAGCAAGCAAAGGTAAACAAAATTTTTTTTGATTATTTGTTATTTCATTAACCATAATTAAATCTTTATAGTTCAACAACAAGCTGCTAGTTTTTGTGAACAATATTCTAAAACAAAAGGCGCTGGTTCACCACAACGTCATCCATTTTTTCTTCAACTTGATTCATTGATTCGTCGTGTTCAATCAACAGTTGAATTCGAAAATAATGTCATGTTAGTTATTTTACAATTAAAATGAATATACATTTTATATCTATTTTTAGTCATCATAAAAGAGCAGCAGCTGAATTATTACCACTTGATACAAATCCAACACATGGCATCTTGCCTGCTGAAGAGTATATTCCAGCTAAATTAAATTCTCTTTTTACTCCTGATGCATATCGAGCATTTGACATTGGCCGAAATGTTGGCAAAGTAAACAAAATCTTTACTCTTTGTAACAAATTTAATATCTTTCATTCTCTAGCCATATAAAGAAGATAAACATGCACGTGATGTAAAAGAAGTTCGAGAAATGCCCATACCACAAGGAATGCCAACATCTGATAGTGCTTGTACAATCGCTTAAAATCAATTCAAACATGTACATTAATTACAATCTTTCTATATATTATTTTTTTTCTATTCATTGTTCGTTCTTATATTTAACATTTTATGCGTATTCAATAAAAATAATATTAACAACAGAAAAAAAAGAAAACAAAGACTTTTTTTTTCTCTCTCTCTCAAAAATTCGCTGTTATATATCTTCTTGGCATATAAAAATAAATAAAAAAGATTAATAATGGTATACCAATAAGTAAACCAAGTAATAAAATAAATGGTGTTATTATAAATGTACTTAGAAATACGAATATACAAAGAATAAACCGACGAATTGAACCGATGTCAGTTTCAATGGAATGTTGATAAAATTTTCTTGTTATTATTATTGGTAATAATATTAATAATATTGGTATAGCTAAAACTATTAATAATATTGCTAGAACTGGAGTTATTATCCATGAAAGTATTAAAAATAAAATTGATTTACGTCTTGACCAACGTTTTTTACCATAAAATGTACAACCGGTTGGTGTTATAAAATGTAAATTATCAACTTCTTTCATACATAACCAACAAAATTCACATGTACAAATGGCACAACGTATATGATTACATGAGCCATCATTTAATTTTTCTATTGGACTTTTACCTAAAAATTAAACGACAATTATTCAGACTAAAGTTTCTACGTACATTTGTACTCAAAAAAAAATGAACTAGAAAAGTGCAAGGAAGTGCGTTTCTAATTGGTTATATGATATACTGCGAACGTAATTTAACTACGATCACACTCAACAAAAAAACATGAGTGTTTATTGCTCAATAGTGTCTAACGTATAAATATATGATTGACATCCATGCATGGAATTTTATTATTTGCTGATAGTCAAAAATTATACTTCGAGGTAAACCTGTTCTTTTATATATATACATATATTCTTATAAATAACAAAAAAGGATTAGTTGACTTGATCAAATAGAAATTTCATTTGTCTTTAAAAGCTTCATATATATGGCTAAACTATTTTTAAATTAAATTTTCGAAGAATTCAAGTTTTATATCTGATAACAAGTCATCATGACAAAAAAAAATAGTACGCCTACTAAGAAGAAAAAAAAACGACACTGAAAAATTATCCTTGAAAACAAGACATGAATCGATTCATATTTCTCGCACACTATAATTCAATACCTGTTTTTTGTCAAATTATTATTATTAAAAGTGACAAATAGGAAGACGTACAATTCTTTTTTACTAAATCTCTATAATTAACTGAATTATACCTCGTAAAAAATGATAAACACAGTATTTGTTTTGATATAAAAAAAAGAAACTTACAACGTGGACATGAGCGAATATTTCCTCCACTTGCAGATGATTTCATAAGCATTTCAAGTGTAGGATCTTGAGCAGCACGTTGAGCAGATGCAAGATCACATGTTAAATTTGGATGCCATATTTGTGAACAACGTTGACAAAATGGTCTTTTACAAAGTGGACAATCATATTTACTTGCTTTACGTGCATTTTCAACCAAAACAGCAAAATTACAATTTGGATAACTAATTTAAATATACATAGAGAGAGAAAAAGAAAAGAATTAACTACATACGGACACCATCTTGTATCAGGCATTTTTTGTAAAACACGTCTTAACATAAATGTTTCATAACGTTCATATAATTCAATATCATTTACTAATCGTTTTATATCATTTGGATGTATAGTTTGTTTACAATCACTATGTGGACATTCTAATGATGATGAACAACCATTACGTATTTTATCAACTAAATATAATTGTAGACATGATAAACAAAAATGATGTTTACACATTTGTAAATTTTCACAATCATTTGCTAAACAACATATTTCACATTCATTTGTATGATTATATAAATTTGTTATTGTTGTTATCATTGAATTAGGATAATTTTCATCAGTTAAATTTGATGAATTCGTATCATGTATAGCTGGTAAAACTGATGATTGTGATGTTACTGTTGATGGTACTAATGAATTCATATTAAAATTAACTGACATTCGACGAAAAAATGTTTGTGGAAGGATTTCATCCGTATTTGATATCGCATTAGCTGGACTTGTTATACGTTTAATAACATCGGTTGCTCGAATATCAACCGATGATGATGAAGTTGATGTTTGTGAATTTGTACGTTGTGTAATACGTTGTGATGATGATACATCATCATCATTTGATGATAAATTTAATATTGTATGAACTACTTTTTGATTTTCATTTGTTGATGAATTATGTTCTGTTATTGGATGTATTCTATGATGTTTTTTTGTATTTGACGTAGATGTTTCACCAGCATACATTATTAACTTACAAGAATGTTAAGGTAAACTGATGATAAAAAGTTTTTTTTACTGAATAGACGTAAATGAAACTAAAAGCATTCTGTATGCATGTTAATCTAGAAAAGAAAAATATAGAAGAAGAAGAAAAACAACAAATTCTCAGTCTATCGTATTGTGCACGCACATGATGATGCAGAACAGATCTCTTCAAGTGTCGAAACAAGTTTTTCTTTTTCTACCTGAATCAGACGATTTTTATTTATATAACACGAAAACAGATTACACCATTTCTTTCTACATTTCTATTAAAGACAAGTAAATAAATATATATATCATCTTACCACACATGTATTCATATGCTCAATTAATCGTAATATATTGACAATAGAAATTATTAAAAGTCATCGTATATTTTTTGATATTTTTTTTCTTCTATTATATTTAAATTCAAGTAAAACTAAACTTGTATTGTTTCTTTTAACAATAGTGAATAAATAAATAAATAAATAAATAAATATATGGTTTTTTCTTTACTTCTTTCGTTACTACCTTTTTATATTCAACTAACAAGAAAACAAAAAAAAAACGACATCGTTGAAAAAGCGCGAATATAAAGAGTCGACGAAAAAAATGAGTTATAGCTGATTCATATATTTACATACTTTTACTACTTACCTTTCTTTCCTTTGTATTTCTTTTTACCTATATATATTATTTATTTAAGTCATCGCTTTGCGTCCCGACGATTATATATCGAACGATTAAAAGACTAATGTAGATCAACAACTTAATAGAATGTGTGTGATCTAGGATTTACTTATAATATTCTACTAGTTCTCTCCCTTACTGTTGCCGAATTGTCGAACCTCTATTGTCAAGGACAAGAGACATCATAAATAAATATGTCTAGTCTCAAATGTATACTCTCATCATTAACATCATTTTTTTTTCTTTCCGGTTTAATGAAAGGAGAAAAAAAAAGTCAACTAGACAATATGAAGACAATTGTCAAGAAAGTCAATATTAATATATACGTAATTTTCTCCATTAATATCTGACGTGTAAGTATAAAATAGTTATTGAAGACATCATGTTCATTCATGCATGACATAGGACTGATGTTGTCCTCGTAATATCATCCAATACATATTGCATATAAAAAGAAATACAAAATAAATAAAATTTGATTAATAATAAATTAATATAGAAAAACCGAAAATGATTGAAAAAAAAATTTTTTTTATTTTATTTCATTCTACATATTATATTGACAAAAACTATTGAAAAAAAAACAATACACAGAATTAATATTAACAAATAAAAAAGATATCTTTGAGAAGATTTTGTTCTTCGGAATCAGCTTTTGCATTTGAAGAATGATGATTATTATTGGTTCGAGATTTTTTATTTATTTGTAAATTTTTTGGTATCTGCTCATGTAATGATTCATTTAAAGATAATATTAATAGATCTTCATCATTGTTTGTCAAACTAGATCGTTGAGTTTGAATTGGACGTGTTATTTGTTTCTCAGGAACTCTTGAAAAAAAAAGAAGAAATATGTATTAACAATGTAATTTTTAAAAAAATTTATTACCGAACAACTGATTTTGTTTGTTTAACAGGTGATGTTGCACTCTCTGTAACGGCTACTTTTGATTCATATTTCATTGGTGATGTAGCACGTGTTGTTGTTTGAGTAGGTTTCGTTGGTTGTTCGATTGATGAATTTATAGTTTTTTGGTGAAGTTCTTTTTCAAGTATTTGTTGCTAAAGAAACAAACGAAAAATAATTTTATTTAAATAAAAATTAGGTCAAACTTGTTTATAGAGTAATTCTAATTGTTTTTCCATCATCATTTGTTTTAATTGAAATTGTTCATTTAATATTGTATTTGTTGTACGTGGTGGTGGTGGTTGAACTATATCAGTACGTGAAGTTGTTGATTCTTTTGGCGAAAGTAAATCAATTGGTGTGGAAGACTAATGAATAAAAATAAATGAGTTTAGATTAGACAAAAAAAAAATTCTACTCGTTGAGGATTTGGAAATTCCTGAGGTTTTGTTGATAATCGAGTTTTTTTTTCGAATTCATTTAAAATTACTTTCGTTTCATTATAACGTGCGAGAAGTTCTAAATAGGAAAATAAAATATATTGAAAGATTCTTTGAAATTTTACTTTGATTATCTTTCATAAGTTTATCATGATCAGTTAATAATGTTTTCATTTGTACTTCGAATAACTTTCGTTCTTGTTCAAGTTTATTCTCGATTAATTCTTTTTCATGACCAACACTAGAAAAACAACATAAAAAATTATTTTACAAAAATATATTAAAATAATTTACCGAGCTAGTTCTTTGATTAAATTAGCAATTTTTAATTTATCTTCAGGACTTAATTCTTTTAGACCTTTCGATGATTGTATTGACATATCAGCAGAAGGTGGAGGAGCAGGTTGATCAACAAATCGAACAATATTTGTCGCACTTGGAGCCTATCAAATTGAAAAAAACAATCTATTCAAGATGTTTATCATGATTTAAAAGACGTTTTTTTATAAAACTATCGCAACAGTAACAACACTATAATTTGGATGAGAACTTTGCGTCATAAGGTGAAAGTGTGGCAACGGTAGAATCTCTGTCTTAATGGACGCTCCTTTTAGTATCCGTAAATCAGTTAAGTATTCTTTATAGGTTATTTCAGAACAACTAACCTTTGTTCGTGCTTTGTTCATCACAGACGGCGCAGTATTTTTATTCATTTTTATTGCTGGTGTTTGCGGATGTTGTGCTACTGGTTTCTGGATCATAGGATTTTGCTCTATATTAAAACCAATAAGAAAATAATTTAAAAATAGATTATAGAATTTTACCAGCTGCATTTAACCAACGTATTCGAACTGGATGATCACTAGGTGGTATAATATTCTCGTCAGTCATGATTTAATCTGAAATATCCCACCCAAAAAAAAAAAGTCAAAAATCTTGTTTATAATCACGTGGTATGCTTAAAGAAAATCAAAGCTCTTGTTTATAATCACGTCATACGCTTAAATAAAATTTAAAAAAAAATCATTATATGATTTAATGTTCGATTGAATTATGAACTTGTTTAAAATTTTTGTAGAAACCCTAAATAACAAAATTTTAAATAGAGAAATAAAGAAAATTTTTTGTTTTTACTTGAAAAAATACTAAATAATGCTCCAGTGCTTGTGTAGATGTCATTTCACGTATTGAATGCATTGATAATTGAGGTGCACCAACATCAACGGTATACATTCCAAGACGAGATGATAATATTGGTCCAACAGTTGTACCACATGGCATATCATTTCTCATACAAAATTCCTTTTAAAAAAATAAATACATAAAATATTTAAATTTTATTTCAAATATAGATAAAACCTGTATTGGAACATTGCTTAATCGTGCTATTTCTTTAATTACTGTTGATGTAAATGCGGTTGTTGCATAACGATTATTACAATTTGTTTTAAGAACAACACCACCATCACTTAATGATGGTTGATGATCACGATCATGAAGTGAACTATAATTTGGATGAATTGCATCTATAATTAAATCATTAAAAATAATAATATTTAATTATTATTCATACGAGCCATATCAGCAGAAACAAGAAATGAATTCGCAATGGAACGTTCATGTTCATCACGTGTTATACGACGTAATATATGTTGTGTAAATTCACTCTGTGCACCTTGTGCACTTTCAGAGCCAATCTAAAGTTTCATAATAGAATTAGTTAATGCATTCTATTCAATATAAGTTATATTAACCTCTTCATTATCATATAATAAAGCCCCACGAATAAATGTTTCATCTGGAAGTGTATCAAGTGATTTGACTAAACCCTAGAAATACGAAAAAAAGAATTTTTTTATCAAAATTTATTCATTAATAAATATACTTCAATTGCACAGTATGCACTCATTTGATTGTCAAGTCGTCCAGAATAAATAAATTCATTATTAAGACCACCAACACATGATGGTTGAGTATCAGCAAGCATTAAATCAAAATTAATAATATCATCAACTTGACAATTACATTCACTAGCAAGTAATTCTAATAATTGACTATGATGTTTTTTTGCCTAAAAAATATTTTTTAAAATTAACAGATAGACAAAATTCATTAACATACTTCAGAGCCGGATTTTTTTTCCGTAGAACATGTTTCATCTTTTTTTGTTGATTTATTTAATTCTTCTTCAGTTTTTAATGCTAATACAGCTTGTCTAAATAAATAATTACAATACAATACAATTAGAGATTTATTTAATTATGTATTACAAATTATCTTGTTTATTTATTTCTAATTTTTCATTTGTATCACGTTTAAGATGTATAGCTATAGTTGGTACACGAATTATAGGTCGATTTATATGTACTAAATGATCACGAATTTTACCATTTTCTTTCTAAAATTATTATATGATAAAAAATAAACAAAAATAGGTGGTAAATAAAACAAACTCGAAAGAAAACACGTCCAGCTAATGTTAAATCACGATCGAACCATGTATGCCAAATACCACCACCATAACATTCAACATTAACTTGTAAATAACCACATGAATCTCGTTTTGATACAGGTTTTACCTATCGAACAAAATCAAATTAACATCAGTTGAAAACAAAGATATTAAAACATCATTTCTAAGTACATACTCGAAGATGAGGTGAATCAGTATGTGTTGCTGTTAAAGCAAACCCATTTCCATGTTGATATTTTCCACCAACAGCAAATGCTGCAAGACATGATCCATTTTTGATAACGAAATACTAAATAGATATTTGATAATTTTATTTTTCATTTCTTTTTTCCTCTTACTTTTCCTAATGGTTCAACATTCCATTGCTCATTCTCTCGTAATTCTTTGAAACCTGCTGATGTTAATGTTTTTTTAACATTATCAACACCTGTCAAAAAACAAAAAATAATAAGAATAAAGATCTTATATTTATTAAAGACTTACAATGAAATGCTGTCGGACTTTTATTAATAAAATTAAGAAATCCTTCAACGTTTTTTGATACTGAACCTGCTAATGATGACATCTGAAAATGAATAGAAATAGTATCATTCAAATCTATATGACATACCCTTCGAATAAAAAAACTATAACGAGGAAAATTCATAAAAATTATTAATATCTTAAAAATTAAAAAAAAAGATAAGCCGATTGCCACATTAAAATAATTATAGATTCATTCGTTTCTCATATTGAGTTGAGAAATAAAACACAAAGCCGATAAATAACAATAATAAAATAAGTTAACCAATAAAAACAAAAACGAAAAAAACAATTACAGTTTCTTTCTCATTCTTTTAAAAATAACAAAAAAAAATATTGCATAACAAATAATAGAAGTTGAAAGATTATCGTAAGGAAGACGAAAAGAATATTAATAATGGATTTCTGACCAAATCCATTGTTGAGCTTGACTTGTTTCATTACATTTATCTACTTTTAAATTATTATTATCAGTTTCCATACATAGATGTTCTTTATTGCTTCGAATTTGTTTTGTTACCTATAGAGAAATATTTTAAAATAAAATATATTTTATTTTTTGTAATTACTTTATTATATTCCCATTCTCCAACGGGATCCCATAGACCAGTATGATCTATACAGAATTTTTTCTTGACTATAGCACCATCAGATACAAAACAATGTTCACCGGATGATATTTGACCTCCTTCATTCAAACGCCAAACAGCCTAAACAAATAATGTAGTAGATACTTGTAAGTATATAATCAATAAGGAAAAGATTTGTGAAGACTTTATTCCAATCAGGAGAAAAAACAATGAGAGAGAATCTACTCTCCAAAGCAAAGGCAAAGGTCTTATATACTCATATGTATATGACTCAAGAATCCCGATCACACAGGTGTGACTTAAGAATCGCGATCACACGGATGTGACTCATGAGATATTGATAGATTTAATCTTTAACATGCAAAACCTTCGCAGTTTGTCTAACTCATTTTTAATCGAAACTATTAACAGCTATTTATCATTGTCTCATATCCTGTCAAAAATGAGATTTCACTAGAATAGAAATCTCTTACAATGAAATGAGATAGATATTTTTTGTATGCTAAATGAATCTAATCATAGAATCTACCTGTTGAAAACATCCGCTAACATCAATTGGTTGACCAAATGAAGCTCCTGGATCATTTAAACAAACTGAATGTTGAACGTTTTTACACTAAAAGAGAAAAAAACTTGTTCATTTCAATAGAAAAAAAAACGAAATCTTATTTGACATACTTCTCCCCAAACAACATTTTTTGATGGTGGTGGGAATTTTTCTAAAACATCATAAGCAATATTTTCCATAAACCATTTAAATGGTTTACATTGTAGTTTTTCTCTTAATCGTTTTCGTTCTGATACATCACCAATATCTAATGTACGAATAGCTGGTTCACGTATGAAATAATATTCAGCATATTCATCCATCCATACTGCAGCTAAACGCATATGATTTATAGCTATTTGATGTCGATTTGCACCAGGTACATGCGATGAATGACTTCGTGGACCACGATAGGCATGTGCAACGTGAGAACATGGTACCCATTCAACTACACCACCACATTGCCAAACTTTAAATGATAATTCATACTGTTCAGCTCCCCATACTCGTATGCCTGGATCATAAGCACCTAATTCAAAAAACCATTGACGATCAATAGCTAATAAACCACCAGCATGTGTTGGCGACCTATAAGTAATTCTGTTTATTAACCAGATTAAATTAAGACAAAGTATACCAATAAGGTTCAGATGAATAGTTTCTTTTTTTCAACTCTCGTTCTGGTACTTGATTCTCTTTATATAAAAATCCCCATTCCCATATACCACGAAAATTTTGTCCATTATATGTATCTGTATGTGCTAACGTATTCCAATCAATTCCATCAACAATAGGAACAGCTAATGCTTTACGATTTAGTACAATACGTGTTAATAATGGCGGAAGCCAATTAACAACCTAATAGAATTTAAAAGAATTCTCTGAATAATTTGTTCTTTTTTTCTAATAGAAAAACATACACATTCACAATGAGCATCGAGTATAACAATAACATCACCAGCTGATTTTTCTGCACCAAGTATACGTGCTGCTATTAAACCAACACGTTTACCTGTTCGATAAAGTTTAACAAGACCATTCCAACGTTGAATATATTTTTCTAATGGTTCTTGTAAAGCAGCTAAAGAGAAAAATAATAACAATCTTATATGATAATTATATAGAATTTTAATTACATACAATCAGTACTTCCATCATCGACTAGGATTATATCTTTTAATAATTCTTTGGGTGTTGTATTTATTACACTATGCACAGTACGTAATAAAATACTCCAACCTTCATCAAAAAAAACAAGAATCACGGAAGCTGTTGGTAAATGTTGAACATCAGGATAGATCCAATTTTTACATCTATAAATAATTACATAGAATAATGTAAGTTAAGTTATCCAAGGGATCCAATCAAGAAGATAATCTTTTATGTTATTTTCTAGGCTCGGAAAATGATCTCATTAGATGATTAAATTGAAAAGAAATATTCAAGAACGTGGAAGTACTACAAAAATTATTTTTTGGAATAAAACTATAATAGTGCTATGTGGTTTTTTTGTTGATCACTGACTTTCCGAACATTTAATAAATGAAATATTTTTAGATGGAAACCTCACAAAAATGGATTGATTTATTGTTTCAGTTTGGAGGATCTTACTCTCGTGGTCTTGTATCTTTGATACGTCTATCCAGAGATATTTTATCAGAAACAACCATATTAAAACCATATTGAGATACTGTTAGTTTCGCTTTTTTTTCTTCGTCTTCTGAATCCAATCTAACAGGAACTCCTATTAAATAAAAGATTTATCAATTGTTCTGAAAAGAATATATCATTTTACCTCCTTCTCCTAGACCGGTTTGTGGTGGTAAATCTTTTGGTTCATAATTTCCTAATGAATTACTTAAGACAGGTTGTAAACTACGATCCTTTGATTGATCGGAATTATTCAAAGGTTCTCTTCTATCACGTTTGTTCTATATATTTCAAAAAAAAGATAAATAAATAGATTTAGATAGAAAATAATATCGTATTTTTTTTACATGCGAATGAATATCTTGTTTATTACTGGAATCAAGCTTGGACATAAGAAGTGGTACCATAAAAACGAGAAATACAAGCGCAATTAATAAGCGAAGAATATATCCAATTCGAAAACGCATTTTGAAGAGAATAATCTATTTTTGTCCAATGTTCAAAAGTAATATTCGGATAATGTTAAATTCAATTATCCTGGGAAGTTAAGAGTTACCACGTCGACCGTGCGTCCATGCATCTAGTGTGCAGCTCCTTCTCATTGATTGAAGACTAAACACAAATAGTTGAAACATATAGAAAAAATTCATAAGATGGCGCTAGAAGTTGTGATTTAATTTTCACTATAATTTAAACTTTAAAAAAATATTATTTCAAAAAGAAATAACAAGATTTTTATATACAGTTTCTTATCCGTTGTATAAAACTAGAAACAAATTACATAGAATATCGATACACGGTTGAATGATTTCAACAGAATCGAGCCTGGTTAAATTCGTATCAATTCAAGTTTCATAGTTCGATGAAGATTTACTGAAGAGATAGTCACTTGTCATAAGAAATATTTCAGTCAATGACTTATACATATTGATGTAAGTCATCTCAATTAATCTTCTAATATCTGGATTTAGGATGAATGTACCTAAATATTCATGAAGATAATAAGGAAAACATATTCCTCAAGACCTGCTTATTAAAGGGATGTCGCTAATATATGATATCAACACATCTTTTTCGTTATTTCTTCTTTATAGTTTCCCTTTTCATAGGTTAGGATAGATTATATTCAAATTTATTTTGTTCATTGTTACCACTGTCGATATGAATCAGTATATTTCAAACTGACAATTTTGACAACGAAACACAAGTGAATTTATATATAGAATAGATATTGTGCATATCATTGAGTAAGATTGAAAGAAACTGTATAACACTAGTCTGTATTGAAATAAGACATCTAATGATTCATTATTTGAATATTATTATAAAATCAAAAAATTGTCTTCGATGATAAGAAGAAAAACTGTTCCGTAGATATCGAATTTTATATTCGATTGTATATCAGCGTCTTTAATCATCTTACATAGCTTTAGTTTAGAATAAGAAATGAAGTTTTTTTTTACTTAGTCCAATGCTGAAAAAATTACTCGATCTACAAATTACTGGTGATTTTTATGAGGAATTTGTTAAAGCATCAGCAACTGGTAAAATATAGAAAAAATTTCTTCTTTAATCATTTTTTAACTTATTCAATCAATTCTAGGTGATCGAAAACGAATAGAAAAATTATTAAAACGACCTAATATTGATGTAAAAATCTCTAATGAAATATATTCTATTTTTATAGAAATTGATTTAGATCAATGGCAGTTTTGCTGGTCATACAGCTTTACAAGCAGCAGCTCAAAATGGACATATACAAATTATTCGCTTACTTATTCAACACAATGCTAGTTTAGAAATTGAGGTACAAAGATATTATAGCAAAACCTTTGTACCATATTGACATATCTATTTTAGGATAAAGATGGTGATCGAGCTATTCATCATGCAGCATTTGGTAATGAAGCTGAAGTATTAGAATTACTTGCGCAAGCTGGTGCTGATTTAAATGCTAGAAATAAACGACGGCAAACAGCTCTACATATTGGTAAATTAATCGTTCTTTACATCGTCTTGAGAAAAAAAATACCAAAAGATAACTGTTATCTTAAACTATATGTATTTTAGGGGTTTGTAAAGGTCATGTAGATGTATGTAGAATACTTTTATCAAATGGTGCTCATCCTGGAATACAAGATTCTGATGGTGATACACCGTTACATGACGCTATATCGAAACGACATGACGATTTAGTTAACATTTTACTTGAACACAATGCTGATATTTCTACATGTAATAACAATGGTTTTAATTCAATTCAGTATTCTGCTTTACGAGGCAATTCTTCGTAAGGCATTCAGTTTTCTGTAAAACTTCATAAACAACAGTCTTTTTGTTTCCTATTTACCTAATTTCAGTGCAATGGAACTTATTCTTTCAAAAATTCAAAATCGTCAATGGCTTGTTGATGAGAAAAAAGATGATGGTTTTACAGCCTTACATTTATCAGCACTAAATGATCATTATCTTATTATTGAATTACTTTTAACTAAAGGAAATGCATCTATTAATGCCCAGACTAATAATTTACAAACTGCTCTTCATTTAGCTGTCAGTCGACAACATTTACAAATTGTTAATGTAAGAAGTAAAACCATTTTAAAAAATTTATAGCTCTAACAATTTCATAATCAATAGTTATTATGTAGTAAAAATGCTAATATCAATCTAGTTGATAAAGATGGTGATACATGTTTACATGAAGCGTTAAGACATCATACATTCTCACAATTACAAAATGTAGAAAAACATGGAAAAGTTTGTTTGAATTTTAAAAACAAACGAAAATAATATTGAGTTTTTGTTCTTCATTAGACAATGAATTTATTTAAGAATACAAATGATTATGATAAACAACCAAGTGCAGCTATTGCTTGTACATTAGTCACTTATGGTGCAGATTTATCTGTAAGAAATAAGCAAAATCAAATACCATTTGATCTTTGTCCTGATTCACATTTATGTCGAATTTTAAAACAAAAACATAGGTATATTATCATAATGATTAATTTTTAAAAATATTTATGTTTCGTTTTCAGAGAATATAGACAAGAACATGATAAAAATCAATCATTATTACAAACGAGTAGTTCAATTGAATGTCTTATTTGTTCAGATAATAAACGAGATATATTATTTCAGCCATGTTCACATATTGTTACATGTCATTCATGTGCTAATCGAGTTAAAAAATGTTTATTATGTAAAGAAAGTATTCAAACAAGAATAAAAGTAAAAATTTGTTTTTTCAAATCTTGTCCTTTTCTATTCTATGATATAGATTGAACAATGTAAATTATGTTCACATCGTCAAGCGTCAGTTATGTATAAACCATGTGGACATTTAATTGCTTGTGATGGTAAATCAAGATAATAATTCATTAAAATATATTTATATATTTTATAGAATGTTCTAGTTTAATGAAAAAGTGTTTAATATGTCGAGTACCAATTGATTCAATAGTATCATTTCAAGAACTTTGTTCAGAAAATAATACTAATGTTCCAGTAAAATCTGAAATAGTGACAACACCTACGGATAATGTAGATGATACAACAACTGTCGCTCGTTTACAACAACAATTAGATGAAATTCGCGAACAAGTTCATTGTCCAATATGTATGGATCGATTAAAAAATATGGTTTTTTTATGTGGTCATGGTCTATGTCAAAGTTGTGGTGATCGTGTACAAGAATGTCCAATATGTCGAAAACAAATTGAAAAATCAATTATTTTGTATACATAAAATGAATAATTCTATTAATTGTTTCTATTTTGTATTATTCGAAGTGAATCGTAATGAGAAAAAATGAAAAGAAATAAAGAATAATATCAAATTGGTTTTTTTCTTTTTCTATGAATAATAATTATATTTGATGCTTAAGAAATTTGTAACGAATATATTCTGGCACTCTTATTTGGTTATTTTAATTCATCATAGTAATTATAAGTTTATTAGAATACCAATGTTATTGTAGAAAATCTTAATATAAGATCTAAGACCATTTTGACTGATATCGATATTACACGATAATGAATACGTCGAAAATCTACTTTTGAAAGTCAAACTTATTCACATGTAGTGTATTGTAAAAATGAAATATAAAATCGAAACATAAATTTTAAAAAAATTTAGGAGAATTGTCACAGAATGCTAGATTAAAGATAAAATTTTTCCATATTTGTTTTATTCTAAAATAAAATTCTAATAAGACTTTTATCAAACTATTATGTTTTTATAGCAGAATTATATAAGTACTGACCATTGACAAATTTTATTGAGTATACTGTTGTCTTTTCCTCTGAAGAAAACCTTAGAAATTAAATGAATTTCAACAGAATCCTACGATTGTTGATTTAGCCCCACAGGGTACGGGCTGGGACCCAGTACTCAGCACCGCAATGTCTGTTCAGCACTTCAGCACCTTTTCGGCGTTTTTCGGTGCTGGGTGCCAGCTATTATCCAGTTGTAATAGTGTCGTACATAAACTTGAACAGAAAACGAAAGATTGCCATAGGTTTCCTCGCCTCATAAATAAATACATAAATAATATTCTCCCGGAGCATCATTAATTCACCATCAAAATTACCAAGGTCGAAATTTTTTGTTTGCTCCAATAGCTAAACGTGAGTTAGTTTTACTTAATCCTACATCAAATGTATTAAGAATAAGAAGCTGAATCACATACGTTTTCCATCAGTTTTCTGATTTTCTCCAAAATAGTATGTCATTCAAAATCAGATAAAACCGGCATCAACTTAACAATTAACATGACAACATACACTGAATAACTTTTCTTTTTTCATCCTATTCTACATGAAATCTACTAATCATCATTCACTAGATCATACTAATAATCGTCTTTTATGTTAGTTCATTTCGTTTCATTAACACCCATCAGCTAACAACTATGTTCTATCGATTTGAGATCGATCCATGAAGAAAAATACATGACAGAATCACAAATAACACTTTGAGATTATACTATCACATCTTCTTCAGTTTAGAGCACAGCTTAAACAAAAACCCAATATATTATGATCACTTTATAATAAAAAACGTAGAACAGGAACCAGACATCAGTAAGCATGATTTCAAAACAATTAAACAGTTTTCTTCTCATTTTATAGTCACCCAAACATGGAATAAAAAAAGAGAGCAAACACATTCTTCAAGTTCAACACAATAGTATCTTCATCAGTAACATTTACAATTTTGCCAATTGTTTATTTCTCTGAATCAGTTTCTGCACACGATCTAGCACATTCTTCTCGATCCGAAAGTCGAAGAGATTAAGTGTGGTGAGTGTCTGTATGAAAAAGTGTCAATGTTTGTATGAGATAGCTTAAAAGAAACTGAGATTTACTGTGTTATTTCTTAATGAATCAGCAAGATGTTCTGCACCCATGTCTCCGATTGGATTGTCGGCGATATAAAGTGTGGTGAGTGTCTGTGTGAAAATTACAAATGTTTGTATGAAATCGTTGAAGAAAAAATAAGATTTACTGTATTGTTTCTTAATAAACCAGCCACATGTTGTGCTCCTCTGTCTCCGATGAAATTGTAGCTGAGATCAAGTGTGGTGAGTGCCTATATGAAAAAATATAAATATTTGTGTGAGATAGTTGAAGAGAGAATGCGACTTACTGTGTTGTTTCTTAACGAGCCAGCGAGTTGTTGTGCTCCCTCCTCTCCGATTTGATTTCTTGTGAGATAAAGTATGGTGAGTGTCTGTGTGAAAAAATGCTAATGTGTGTATGAGATAGCTGAAGAGAAAATGAGATTTACTGTATTGTTTTTTAAGAAATCAGCAAGATGTTGTGCTCCTTTGTCTCCGATTTGATTGCCACCGATATTGAGTAAGGTGAGTGTCTGTATGAAAAAGTGTAAATGCGTGTATACGATAGTCGAAGAGAGAATGCGACTTACTGTGTTGTTTTTTAACGAGCCAGCGAGTTGTTGTGCTCCCTTCTCTCCGATTTGATTATAACCTAGATCAAGTGTGGCGAGTGTCTATGTGTAAGAGTGTAAATGTTTATATTAGATAGTTGAAGAGAAAATCAGATTTACTTTATTGTTTCTTAATGCATCAGCAAGATGTTGTATTCCCTTTTTTTTGATTTGATTGCTACGAAGACGAAGTGTGCTGAGTGCCTATGTGAAAAAGTGTAAATATTTCTATGAAATAGTTGCAAAGAAAATGAGATTTACAGTGTTGTTGCTCAATGAATCAGCGAGGTGTTGTGTTTCTTGGTCTATGATCTGAGTGCTGCGGGAAACAAGTGTGAGGTGGGTGAGGACACGATTACGCTTTTCTCGCAGATCTATACTCACACCAACATCCTCGCTGTTCAACTAACAGAATAATTAATTCATTGTTTCTTATTGAACTTTTGATGAAAGTGGACAAAAGTGGTTAATGCTATGTCAGAAATTCAATTGAGACACTAGAACACTGTAATATATGCACTATTTTAAGATATGAACGTTCCCTTTAACTCTATGTTTTCGTTTCTCTGTGATGGTCCCATGTGCAAAAGAATATATAATGCAGTTGTAGCGAAACAATTATTAAGAAAAAATAGAGGAAAGCAGTGATTGTTTTGAAAAGATTACGTAGTATCATGACTGACTAGCTTTTCCAAAATGTTTTTAACTTGATAGATTATGTTGTCTCCTGATGAATTCATAGAATGATATTTGATTAGGCTTATGGGTCGCACGAATGATAATTACCTATTGAGACTATATATAAGACTTACCTGGTATCGTGGATAACTGTTAAGAATTTGATTGAATCGTTGGCAGACATTTTGCATTGAGCAAAACATAGTAATATCGGTCTGATAGTCCAGAATTCGATAAACAAGCTCTACTGGTAGTGTGTGAAATGTGCACATAGTTTTGTTAGATTTTGATTAGGAATGTTAAAATATGTTATTCAGTATTGCTTTTATAGCGTGTGTTATCGAAAGTAGTTTTGTATGCTTTGTTAACAGTGTTTAGAGGGAGAATGATAGAATTAATCTCGTCGTTAAAAGAATTGGTTAGTGGGAACTTTAATAACGAATTTTTGGTTTTGTTCAAATAGATGGCGTTAATGTATATATTTGGCTGATTTTGGTGAGAAGATAATATATAATATGGATGAGTTTTTTTCGGTCTTGTATCTATGATGAAGAATGTCTGAACAAGAACAGATAGTTAACTTTTCCAACAATACTTTTTTGAATTTGACTAAAGAATATGTAGGGTGTAGGTAGATGTGTATTGTTTCTTGTCACAACCACATTTTATAAATCATAAATAACCTAGTTTGGTTCCATCTATTGGTTCAACTAAGTGTATGACTGAATGTAACTGTTTGACATTATCTCAGGCTCAGTAAATGCTAAAATAGCTCTGTAACAGTCCATCAGAGTCTATTATAGTTTGTCAAGGCTGCACGAAATTTAATTGAATCTTTCTGAGTCCAATAGAGTCTACCAGAATGTTGCTGAGTCTGCTATGATCTACTAAAGTTCACAAAGATCTGTTATGATCCGATAGAATTCTTTTAGTTCACTTAGCATTCGTTAGACTTAAGAGAGGTTTGGTTGTATCCTAAAGAATTCATCTCGAGGGTGGAAGTGTATGTGAGTGAGGATGTGAAGTATGGATGTGGGTGTGGTGTGGCTGTGGTGTGGATGTGATGTGGGTGTGGATGTGAGCTAAGGTAAAGAGTATAGCTCTCACCTCGACTCGCACCCTCAAAAAAAGAAATTTTATCTATTCACTTCTATTACAATGATGAAGTTGGCAAAATTCATCAAACGAGCAACAAAGAAAAAGAAAGGAAAAAGATCTTCAACTGATATTAGTGTACTATTATCATCAAAATGATAAGGAATAATCAAGTTCAGCAAGTTGGAGATGTTGACAATATCTGAGAATGAGTAAGTGGGTATGGGTAAGGTTCCGAGTGAAATATCAACATCACACCTTCACACTTCTGTCAAACATAATATCCAGTCAAATGAAGAATTCAATGGAGTAATGGATCACTTAGATTAACGAAAATAATTGATTGATGAAATATGAATTATAAACCAATATGAATATAGCTTAATCAGACAATCAAAAATACAAAAGAGAAAATGAAATGATCTACTATAGTACAATTTTGAGATCACCACATATTTATACATATAAATAAAAAATGAATACTGTATAATAAACGTTCTCGCAAGTTAGTAATATATGCAGTTTTTTTTATTTGCATTTTAGATCGAGAAATTTCTTTTTTTTTAGTAATAATCGAAAAAATAAAAACATTTATTTCAGTTTATAAATTTATATAGATTGATATTACTATCGAATATTAATTACTATGAATGAATCTATGGAATGAGGAAACGTTGACTAGAATCAAATTTTTTTCAAGATTATTTAGTTTCAATAAACATGGTGGGTGTGAATGTTATGTTCATCTTAAAACCACACTCACACCCACACCCTATTATATGTATCGATACTGAACGGTAATGAATACGTAGAAAATCTACTTTTGAAAGTCAAACTTATTCACATGTACTGCATTGTCAAAATAAAATACAACATCGAAACATACATTTTAAAAAATTCAGTAGAATTCTCATAGGTTTCATCATCTCTTAAATAAATAAATAAATAATTTTCTTCCGAAGTATCATTAATTCACCATCAAAATTATCAACGCTCGAACTTTTTGTTCGCTCCAATGGCTGAACGTCAGTTAGTTTTCATTAATCCCATATCAAATGTATCAAGAATCAGAAGCTGAATCAGATACGCTCTCGATCAGTTTTCAAAAGAAACTTTAAACAAGTTACTTAGTTTTGAAACAGTTTCTGATTTTCTCAAAAATACTATGTCATTCAAAATCAGATAAAACCGGCATTAGCTTAACAACTAACATGACAACATACACTGAAAATTTTTTTTTCATTTCACGTTATTTTACATGACATCTACTAATCAACATTCTCTTGATCATATACTACCAACAATCTTTTATGCTAGTTCGTTTCGTTAACATGCAATAGCTGGTAACTACGTTCTATCAATGTGAGATTAGTCCTTGAAAGAAATACATGACAGAATCACAAATAACACTTTGAAATTATACTATCACATCTTCTTGAGTTCAGAGCATAGTTTAAACAAGAATCAATATATTACGATCATTTTATATTAAAAAAAAGTAGAACACGATTCACACTTTAGTAACCATTGGTTTAAAACAATAGAACAATATTATTGTCATTTTTAAATCACCAATGCAATGGAATTCTAATGAGACGATAAACATGTTCTTCTAGTTCAATATGACAGCATCTTCATCATTAACATTTATGATTTAGCCAATCGTTTATTCCTCTGAATAAATTCATTCACACGATCTAGAACTCTCTCCTTAACTGGATTGAATGAAAGATCAAGTGAGGTGAGTGTCTGTGTGAAAAAGTGTAAATGTTTTTATGAAATAGCGGAAGAGAAAAATGAGATTTACTGTGTTGTTTCTTAATGAATTAGCAAGATGTTGTGCTCCTTTATCTCCGATTTTATTGAAACGGAGATCTAGTGTGGTGAGTGTCTGCATGAAAAAATGTAAATGTTTGTATGAAATAGTTGAAGAGAGAATGAGATTTACTATATTTTTGCTTAATGAATCAGCAAGATGTTGTGTTCCGTTGTCTCCGAGTTGATTGCCAACGAGATTAAGTGTGGTGAGTGTCTGTGTGAAAAAGTGTAAATATTTGTATGAAATAGTTGAAGAGAGAACGAGATTTACTGTGTTATTTCTTAATGAATCAGCAAGATGTTGTGCTCCCTTTTCTCCGATTGAATTCCACGAGAGGACAAGTGTGGTGAGTGTCTGCATGAAAGAATGTAAATGTTTGTGTGAGATAGTTGAAGAGAGAATAAGGTTTTTCTTGTTATATCTTAATGCATATGGATCTTACTCTTTTTAGTGAATTACTACGATAATGCCTTCTATGATTGGTGGCGAAACGAAACGAAGAAATCGAATAGGTTACATAGAAAGTAGTTAGCTCACAATGGAATGGGCACCAGCTAGATAGTCGTTTATTGGTGGTGATGTCTCAGAAGGGATGGGTGAATATTGTGGTAGGATTCTGATTTTGTATGAATGCTTTAGCAAATATGGAGTGTGGGACGGAAAAATTGAATATTTAATCTGTTATTCGAATATAATAGAGAAATATAAGTTTTTCTGGGTAACTTGGGTAGAATTACTTGTAAAAATATGACGGTTTGAGAAAAAAGACACAAGAACTAAGTGTTCAGTTGATAGTAGGAAGTTTGCCACTATAGTATATATGAACTGTTGCTAATGTAGAATAACTACATATACAGAAAGACGTTTGTTTTACGTTCTGTTAATACTTGGCGGTGTGTCAGCTCGTTTACAGTATAAGTTTTGATTAAGTTTTTCGAAAACATTTAATGTTAATATTTTTGCTGTGTGGTAAAAATTAGCGAATTGACGAAGTTTTATGGGATATGATCTTAATAGAAAGCTACATACTGAAGAAGAGAATAGATTTTTTTAAAACTCATTGTTTATTTAAGTTGTTTCCAATATCCGAGGGGAATCTTCAGAAATATGGATGGTGACATGTTCATAAATAGTTTTTTGATCGTTACTATGATGTTGTTGAAAACCTGACCGATATCGATACGAACTATAAAACCATATTAAGTAGGTAATACTGTCGAAAAACTTGGGTTACTACTTTCAGTGGTTCTGTGATCGTATAAAATCTGTGAATATTTTTGAAGCAGAGTAGCCTTTTGAAAAGCTTTTCATAATAGACTGTTGGATATGCTAGTAAATCATAGGTACGATATAAAGTACATAAAGTTTTGATTTATAAATGTTATTTAGGATGTGATTGTTGATTAGTATTTTTTATTGAAAGTGCATATAAATAGATGTTGCTCAATGTCAAATATATGGACAATTTTTAAAAAAAATACTTTTGTCAAGAAGAACATGTGATGTTTATGAATTTGCTGTAGGATTTAATAATAAATATGTCTACACTTTTAAAAAAGCATCTATTAACTAGAAAGGATAAGTTATTTTGGAGAATTGCTCAGAGATCGTCAATAATATGCGAAAAAATTTCTAGATTTTCCCAGTGTCACCATAAACATAAAAGGGGATATTTTAATTGTACTTGTGAATGCATCTATAATAGTGTCGAAAAGTTTATCTTGAAAAAGCTGACATTGTAAAAACAAGTTAATTTTATCGTGAAAAAATATTTGTACATGATTTTTCATTATTCGAATTAATCTATGATAAAATTCAAAGTCTTCTCAATTTTTTTAAAGTTATAACAGCTTTAGTAAATTTCAAGTATTACAAAGAAGAATGTTGTTCAAAATTTATGAAATCCTTCGTAGTCGAAAAATACGATTTATATTAGTGATATAATGACAACTGATCTCTCTATTTCCTGGATAAAATAATGATTAAATGGCGTTAATATGTTAATCAAACACCACATGAGTCATAAATATCAGAAGATGTGTGATCATTAAAACTTCTATTGTGTTATACAGACACTTTAAGAATAAAAATTTAAACTCATTTGAAAAAATGTTTCTAATCATGATCAGATAAATAAGTTGTGATATTACAAAGACTTGATTTATTTATCTTATATGTTGGTTTAGATCGGTTGTAATATGTTTCGACTTTAGACAAAAATGAGGTCATAAATAGCTTTCGCATATGATTTTATCTTAACTCATATTTATAATGCAATGTCGATTATGAATCTTTTGAGAATATTTAAGTTTTTGTTTGAGCTGAATAAACATATTCTTAGAAAAAATATATGTTCTTAAAATATTGTCAATGGTTTTGTAATTACTACTATATAAATAAGATAACTTTCTTACCGTATTAGTTCGCAGTGCTTTAGCTAGCACTGCAGCACCTTCATGTGTGATTTTGTTATGAGATAAGTCGAGTTCTGTGCATTGTTGTTGAATGAGTGCCTCGTTGATTATACGTTGGATATCGGTATCTGTTATCTCTTGACGTTCATAAGGTATTTTTCGCGATTCAATGTGAGGCTTCGGCTTAGGAACCGGCTTTGGTACTACAGATAGCGTAGCAGCGGTGCTAACCGGAGTTGTAGTAGTGGTCATGGTGGTAGTTGTTGTTGCTGAAGATTTTGATGTTGTAATTGATGCAATATTTGGAAATCGTGGGGTAATTTCTTTGAGTTGAATCATAGTAAGATTATTTCCCATATCAAGAGAAGAGTGGACTTCGAATTCTTGTCCAGGAAGAAGAAGTATTTCATCTTCAGTTTGATAAAATGAATGCTGACGTATATCTTTACCATTGTCACATTCAATACTAAATAAGGTTCTCGTACCAGTCTTTCCAAAAAATTCTTCATTTTTTAGAACTTCAATAGATGATGTACATGAAGAAAATCCCCACCAAACAATTTTTGTACCTTGTGTATATTGTTTTCGTAGGTCTAACTTAACTCCTCGATAAATATTCCGACGACCAGTTAGTGGAAGTTTTGAAAGACCAGTTAAAAATAGTTTCAGAAACTTAAACCATGGCGGTAATAATGTTGCTCGATTTGTACCTCGTAAAGTTTCATTAAGAATTATATAAAATGACTTTTGTTGCGGAGACCATTCCAATGAATATAATGCAATCGATGCAGATTCATCAATAGTTAAATCATGTTTTAGTTCAATAATATTTCCTCTAACTATATGAACCATATGATCGATTTCTGGAACATACGGAATCAAAGGTTGTATAGATTCTTCGAGAGATACAAGTGGCATATTCTCAAAGCCTCTGATTGGTGGTAATCTTCGATTCGATTCCCCAGCTATATCAGAGAAACGATAAGTATGACTTGATTCATCAGTCATTGTGAATATGAAATCTACATATAAAAAACAAGAGATATTATTCGTTATTCTATGATGATCTTATTTTAGATTAATAGCCCATCTAGATGGTTGCAGGAAGTGGCCCAAAGTTGGCGTCAGTCGAACTAGATTTCATTAGCCAATGTTTTACCTATCTTTTATATATGGATAATTTCAAGAATAAAGACAGATACCGAGCTTGTATCTGACGTTGATTGTTTAATTGTCCTTTTTCGGGACTAGTTCTTTCGGTTGCCACTTAATTACAACTAATTAATTAATTGATGAGAAACTAATTAGAAATAGTTTTCAACTAAATGATAGAAAAATTCAAGATTTTCAGGTGGACTTCTTCATTCTCGGCAGTAGTTAACTAGCATTAATAAACAACTTCTGAATGCTCCTTTTGGTTTTCCGAGTATATTTAGGGATGATTCTCGCAACTTTTTCGAGGCCATACGGAGGTCTTCACTATACTTCTCACAACATATCTGTAAATGATCCTTATAACTTTTTAAGGCCTGTTTAAGATTGAAGCCTGGATTTAGTACAGTCTTGTTTTTTAGTCTTAACTAACGAGGGAACGTTGTCAGGTGTTGGTCTCGGATTTCAATTATTTTCCGGTCCATTAGTACTATATAGTGCCCTAATAAAAACCCTAAAAGGATTTGAGTTGTTATTCATTCCTTCAAAGGTTATGACCATTTTACTGAATTTTCGACCTAGTCCTGGGTATAGATCGGGAAAAGCTAACTAACGAATTTCGACTTGAAATTTCGCCCATAGATAGATATAATGATCCTAAGGATATCCTGAAAATTTCAGCCAAAAAGAATCTTCCGTTAT
>CAJNOI010000184.1:92636-129678 GCA_905250115.1 Adineta steineri
TTACGTTGCGAGTCGTAGTCAAGAAATTATTGCCTTCACACTCTTTCTCTCGCTAAATTCTAAAGTCCGCAGGGTGCTTAATATGGTGAAGTAGATTATTTTCTATATACTGGCGCTAAGGCATATGAAGCTGAGACTATATGGCTCATCCTTACTAACACGAATAGTTCAAAACTCCACTGAATCAATAGGTACTCGAATTCATCTTCGGTTGTTGTATTTCTCCACCAAAAGAAAAAAATAACACGACACTTACTACTAACTTATTAAATAATTTCTTTCTGTTCGTATGAAATTGACAATAATTTTTTCTGAAAAAGAAAATGTAACAATGAGAGCAAAAAATATTTCTTCCGGTATTGAGAATGTAAGAACGATAATAGACAAGTTTTCTCTACGTAAAAAACTCAAGTAAAAAGAAATACATTTTTTTCAGGAAGGACAGTATAGGAATGGCAGCAGGAAAAACACATTTGCCAATGAGAATACAGGAATGATGATAGACAAGTTTGTTTTCTGGGAAAGAGCCTGTGAGTATAGGAATAAATAAGTTTTTTTCTGGAAAGAAAATGCACAAATGAGTAAAAAAAGATTCTTTCAACAAGAAGAATATAATTATGATGATGAACAAGTTATTTCTGGGAAAAAAGTGCAGCAACACAAACAAAAAACAATTTTTTCAGGATATATAATGTCGGAATGGCAGTAACCTATGTTCACAGAAAATGCCTGTATGTTTTGCTAACTTTCTACAACTAAAAACACAAGAAATCCTTGCAAGATCTTTGTCGAATTCTCAAGGATATAGAACGGAGATACAAACGAGGTGTCATAGGAAATACCACTGATTTTTTTAAATTGATTAGACTCTTCGCGTCATACACATTTTGACATTGTAATTAAAAGCTGGATAGAAAAGTGTTCAATTTAAAGCACAATTTGCTTGATTTATCTTGTTACGATAGCTAAGATGTTCGTGCAGATTATTTTAACTTATAAGAAATTAAAGACTCAGATTTGGTTGGGTCATTTTCTGTGTTAGATGAGCCACTTTATTTTCGCGTATAAGTTCGCTTCCTCTTATGATTCTACTATATTCAGATAGTTCTTGAAAAACTACACATACTACGTTCAGATAGAATTTGCAAAAATACAGGTATTATGTCCAGATAGATTTTTGGGAAACTGGATGTTACATCCAGATAGACCTTTAAAAAATTACAAATAGTACGCCCATGTAGACCTTGAAAGATCATCGTGATGACGGAAGAAGGGCAGTAAGTAGGTTGGATGACGGCAAAGGTAGGACTGTAGTATGATCAATTAGTTTTTCCTATACGAAGTGAGCGACATTTCTTTGGTTCACATGTTTGGCCCGCTTCTAATGACCGATATTTATGTAATTTTTCGATTATTTTTAATGATATGTCATCTAAATGAACATGAGTTTGATTTCAAGTCACTGCCACAAACCGAAAGCTCCCAATTGGATATATTTCTTCTCTGTTCTATTCATTCTCATCATTTTTATCTCAATTAGTAAAATGTTTTTCGTCCGTATATAACTACAGATTATTTATGAAATAGATGGCAAAGTCTAGAAACACCAGAGCAATCGAGTTTATCACTAGAAGCCCCTAAATAAAAAAAATGTTTAATTGAAACTTCAAACTTTTCTGATATTAGTTAATTTATAGTTTCTCTTGTATTTCGATTCAAGCATTATCTCAGAAAACTAGCAATTAATAAACAAAAAATTATATTCTGTTGCTATGTATTATGAGATTACTTAATAATTAATAGTGTAAAGATTATCGATAGTAGAAATTAGAATAAATATGTAGACTATATTCAAGTAATACGCAATATTTCAGATATTTATTTAGTACTGTAATTTATGCTATATGTTTAAGAAAAATGTATATTCACGATCAGTTTAGGATATACTCTTGCTTCTCTTAACATTACCAGTTATGTTGCTTGAAAAATAAAACTATTTCTTACCGTGTAATGTCTCGCAGAAAATAAAACAGTAAAATGTTCTATAATTCACCTTTACAGCTTTGCTTTTCGAAAAGGAGATATATTTGTTTTTTTGGTTGTTAAAAAAATAAAAACCTTTTATTGACTCACTTCTATTGCAATGACGAAGTTGGCAAAATTCATCTAACAAGCAAGGAAGAAAAAGAAAGAAAAAAAATCTCCAGGTAATAGTAGTTAGCTGTTACCATCGTTCTGAGGATGTGAATGTGGGTATGAGCAATGTTGCGAATAAAATATAAAAACTATATCCTCATATTCCCTTCAAACCTAATATCCAGCCGAATGAAGAATTCGATTGAGCAACGGATCACTTAGATCAACGAAAATAATAAGTTGATGAAATATGAATCACAAATCAATTTAAACATAGCATTATCAGACAATCCACAATGCAAAAGAGAAAATGAAACGACCTAGTATAGTACAATTATAAGATCATTATGTATATATATGTATAAATTAAAAATAAATATTGTATAATAAATATCATGTCAAATTAATAATACACTCAGTTTTTTTATTTGCATTTTTAGATCGAGAAATTTCTTTTTATTTAGAAATAATCGAAAAAATGAAAACATTTATTTCAGTTTATAAATTCATATAGATCGATATTATTATCGAAGTTTAATTATTATACATGAATCTTTGGAATAAGCAAATGTTGACTAGAACGAAATTTTTTTCAAGATTATTTAGTTTCAATGAACAGGATGGTCGTGAATGTGGGTGTGAATATTATGTTCATCTCACACCCATACTCAGATCCACACTCATACCCTTACCCACATCCACCCCACCCTCAAGATCAAACTTATAAACATGTATCGTAGTGTAAAAATAAAATACAAACTCGAAACATATATTTGAAAAAATTCAGTTTAATTGTCATAGAATTCTAGATCAAAGATAAAATCTCTCCATATTCGTTTTATTCTAAAAAAATTCTAATAGGACTTATCAATTTTATAAGTATTGATCATTCACAAATATTATTGACAAATATTATTCTTTCCTCCAAAGAAAACCTTAGAAATTAATTGAATTTCAGCAGAATATACAACTATAAGAAACAAGTGTATCAACAGAATCTTCAAAATTCTAGCATGCCAACATATATAATTCAATTTGAATTGATGAAAAATGAACTACATATATTTAATACTCTGCTACAAAGATTCTACAAAGAAATTATAATGCGATCAGCAAAATTCATAACACAATAAGCTTTATGAAGAAATCTACTCGTTAATATTAACAAAAATTACATCCTTTCAAAACTGATATTAATAGGTACATTATACGTCTATCTTGATAATCAAATATTTCGTTGGGAAGTTTTTTTTTTGAAGATAATTTTTCATGATACAAGGTAATGAATAAGTCACGTGTATAGGTTACATTATTATGATGAAATGATGACACACGAGAAAAATAGTACAAAGATCAAGAAAAAAGTATAATATATATTACTACGAAATATTTTATCTATCCTACAGTATTTCTACCTTTCGAATTGTATCATTGGATTTTTTGAGAGATAACTTTAGGTAGAATAATATATTTTTAGTTGATAATCAATTTGAATGATCGAACTCTATTTTTATTTTAATTCGAAGCATATATAATCATCAATAAACATTTATTTAACTGATTAATTTTGAAATAAATGTTAGTAAGTACTGATTAGTACCCAATTTTTCTATTATTAGCTGCAAACGATTTTGCGATTATTACACAAACGAAAAAAAATGCTTTTATTGTTACAAGGCTATGTCCATGATGACGTACAATAAATCTATGTATTTTTTTCTCTCTTTTATCTTCTATAGTCTTATGATATTCATGTAGCGAAATTACTCCTTGTTGGTATAAAATACATATGATTGGTAATAGATAGAGGTAGAAACGAAAGATTAAACCAAACCAGTTATGACTAATTAGTGTATATATATATGAAAAGAAAAAAACTTCGATAGAATAAAAATATATCAAGCGTAAATACGTATATTTATCGTTTATTGATCAAACAACGGCCTCGAAATTAATGCTTATATACATACGAGTCAGTAAATTTGTGAGCATCATCAAATATATATCCTACTGATCGTCATTCAATTCTTTTATTTTGATATACTAAGAATAAATATTATATTGTTTATATTTATTATAGATTCAATAAAAATGGGAAATAATCTAAAATCTCGTCTTCATATACATAAAAAAGACGATCATTCATCACATGATCATGATCATGATCACGATCATGGTGCACATGCATCAACTCATGGTACAAACGCAGCTCACAATGAAGTTGATGAAAAAATAATGAGTGGTACTAATCGTGCTCGTGCTGCAGATCCACATGCATCAGATACTAGTCGAGGAGCAGTACCCGCACCTTCTCATACTGAACCAGCACAAACAACGACGACTGTAACTCGTGGACGTCCATAAATAACTTCTACATTAAACAATAATTTCTTTTGTTTTTAATCTAATTTTATAATTATATATAAAAATAAAATGCTTTACCACCATTCACATTTCTACATATAGAATATTATGCAAAATTTTTTAATTTGATCAAAAAATAAGATTACGAAACACGCAAACGTAAAGTATCATCATATATATATTTATATGATATTCTCAATCGATTATAAACGATCAACCTTCGATAGATTTTTAACATAAAAAACCAAAAAAGACAATTCAAATTCAATAAATGTTATTTCTATTTCTATATTTTATCAATCGTTACTATAAGATCAAGAGAGAGAGAAAAAGAATATATCAATATTAATTGAGTACTTACTGATAGCTAATGATTTCGTGTCCTTGATAATCGAATGTGTCATCAAAGATACTTTAAATGATCATTTATTATTTTATATATCTAAATCAATATTTAATATGCATTGAATATGAAAATCATTTACTTTATTTGTCATTTCTACATTTTAGAGTCAGTAGATATGGGTAATCGTATATCTCAAAATAATCAACCTTCCTTACGTCATTCATCGAATAAAAAAAATGATCAACAATATTCTAATCGAAATCATCATATGGATTCACATTATACAATAATAAATCAAATATTAAATCAACATTGTAATCATTTCAATCTAAATACAAGCATAGAACAAGCAGCGATGAATATTCATAGAAATGCTTTAAATCTAGCGATGGAACATCATAAACAAATATCTAATATTTGAAATAAAATAAATTTTTCTTTATAAAAGATAAATATAGAAAATTCTTGTAATTTTTACTTGTCTGTTTTTACTGAACATAAAGATATTCGAATATGTTCTGTTATACATCAGATGTGTTCCAAATAGAAAGAGAACAGAATGTTTGTTCTTTAATCTCTATTAATTTATTATACTTCAAAAGAAAATGACTTAATTAGAATTCTTTATACGATGCTATTAATCAGAACAGATAAATGAAAAGAAAATAATAGAATTTTTTCAAACTAGATATTAAGATGAAATTTTACTTGATTCAAATCACACATCATATTTTATTAATATGGATTCATATTCACAATCATATCAATTCTATCCATCATCACCATCTATGTATTCTAATTTCAATACACCATCAAATTCGTATTGTTCGTGTTGTTATTCACCAACTCCTTATTATTATCCGAATCATCATATGCCATCTACACTTCTATTTTCTCCACCAACATCTCCTTTTATTCCTCAAAATACCAAAGTAAGAATAAAAATCATCTTTTCTCAATGACTTATATTCTATCTTTTTAGATTTCTACTCCACCGATTACAATTGAATCTGTACGTACTGAACAATCATCTTCAAAGATTACACGATTACAATATTCAAATAAAGATCGTTATATTTTAAATGAATTATTTAAACGAACACCGTATCCAAATGGTATGATATTTTTTAATTATCCTTGAAATAATCATTATTAATATGTTTTTTTCTAGCTATTCAACGTGATGTCATTGCTCGACAACTTGGCATCACACAAGAACAAATACGTATATGGTTTCAAAATCGTCGACGTCTACAAACACAACGTGATAGCGGCGAACGATTAGCAACATCAAATGAAATCTTAGCTCTTCAACAAGGAAAAACAAATGTAAATTCAACTGATTTAAAGAAACTACTCAATGATGTAACCAAATATAAAGATGCACCACCACGTCTTCGATTAGATGAATCTTCATAATTTTTTTTATAATTAATTTTTTTGTACACTTGTATTTCTTACAGTTAATAAAATATATTTAAAATAAAACTATTGATTTATATAATTCATCGAAATGATTTGTAATCAAACGGTAACCTTCGAACATAAAAAAACAACAGTGAATGTCACCCACTTCTATTATTATCGATAAAATGTGAAAACAAATCGTTTTTTCTTTTTGAACTCTCGGTCTTATTCACACCTTTTTAACATATCATCAAGAGCATATCAAATCTATATTGAAAATGATAGACTTGTCGATTAAAGAAAAAACCTCAAAATATTTAACAATAATATATGCCTAAAGACAAACAAGCTCGATTACCTATTGAGCATATCACTTCGTTAAAAAAATAGTGAATGCACTAATGATCGTTCGACAGCAGGAGGTAAGTATTTGGCTGCCTTCTGTTTGACAGAGACTCCACTCCGTAGGGTATATTTAATTGTTGTTGACTCATCAACGCGTGCCAAGCCTATTTAAATTCTTATCAGTACACTTGCGTAAGCATGAAAAGACATTCTTGGTTGTTCTTTTCTTTTAATTGAATATGAAAAAAAGAAACGAACTACTTTGTTGATTAATAGATTATTCGTTTTTCTTTTTTTGAATGTCGTCATTCATTTTTATTCTATGGGAATGTGAAAGATAATTATGAGCGAGCTTCTTAATCGAACGAACGATGCCAATAATTCACGTGCCATTTACTTTATGTGCAAGAAAAACATACACATACACACACACTAGGATATAAACTATGCACGATTGTCAACGTGGAAACAGATGATTAGATCACCGGGATGTCAATCGCTTTATTTCACTCAATTTATTTATATTATGAATGTCCTCCTATATTTAACTCGTAGCTCGTGTCACCTTAAAAATAATTATTCCTATTGTTATTGTGGGAAAATTATGTTATTAAAATCGATATAGTGAACAACATTAAATTCTTTGATTTAATGAAGACAAGACAAAAAAAGATTTTGACACAGTTATGCTCTATAATTTTGCAAAGATGAGGATGCCGAACTCTTGACGTTGAAGAAAAACGGTGAGTAAGTGTGATAATTGCGGCTTGTTACATTTTATGAGTATATATTTATATAAAGATCAAAAAAGAATATATATATATTCAATTAAAATATGATGATTACGTTTAAAGAGAAGTTTTTTATGATTCTTCATATCTTTGAACTTGAAGAAAAATAGATAAGCAAAAAAGAAGTTTTTCTTTCTCACTATTGAAATATTTGTTTCGTTATATTTTTTTTAACGACAAGGTGTCATGTTCTATTGTCATCATACGGGTCTTCTCTCTTGACCGATGTCCAAAAAAATCGGTTAAATCACTTGAAATATATTCTGTTAATGTTACGGATCATTTTCTGACGGCACGTAATCTCAAGGCGACAACTCAACGAATTAAAAAAATAGTGTGGATGAAAACATATTGTTGTTGTTTGATGATGAGAAGAGTTGGCACATGTAAAAGAAAAAGAAAAAATGACTGAACGTGATATTGTATACACTTCGAAAATAATCAAATGCACAAAGTTAGATTTTTGATTGAACTGTGTGAAATTTAAACTTATGCAACGAATGACACGTTATATATGAAAAAAAAGGAAAAAGATTTTTTTTTGACCGTTAAAAAATAACTTTATTCGAGTTTTGTTATGTTTTTATTTTAATTTCAAAACAAAAATGATGAATGATTATGACAAGCAATTCATCATTTTTTCTTCTTCTCTTTCTATAGATCTATTTTGGCATTTTCAATGAGCCTATCGCGTAATTTTTATATACGCGTGCTGCATACTATAGCTCGATTAGCATGTCTATCAATATATCTATGTACTTGTTTGAAGTGGATAATATTTTTGTTATTGTTAGTTTTTGGTTTATTCATCATCATTAACAATCTATTTACTATTATTGATTTTTTCTTCTTCTCTCTCTTGAGAATAGCTATATCTTTGAAGTAATACGTGTATGAGATTTTAATTTATTATTTTTCTTATGATTTCAAACGATTAAATTCAATCGATATTAAATTTAGAAATGAACTTATTTAGTAGACAAAACAAAACAATTTCATATAGAGAGAGAGACAGGGATCAAACAGTGATAACTAATTAACGATGATCATTATCAACTATAGTCTCAAGTGTATATGTCTTGCAGATAGATGTAAATGATAACGACTAAGTTAACACCTCACTATCAATCTGTAGGAGATTAATTTGTTATATAATAATGAATTATTGATTGAAAATAACACGTATAAAAAAACAAAGAAAATCAATATACGCTACTTTTTTATACAATAACTTATCAGTCAATTATAAATGACTAAACTTTTATTAATATATTATTAAATGATATCCATAAAAAAGATCGTTTTATTCCCAGTGTGGTATGATACACATTTTCTTTTCTTTCTTTCTCCATCTGGCGATACATTGTAGGCTATTTTTAGATATCTGATGACTCATAATATTTATTCTCACTATTATAACTTGTAAATTTATCATGAAATCTCTTTGATTAACTATGTCATAAATTAAATTGATGATAATGTAAAACTAACCAGTAATCATTTTTGTTGTTCATGAGATAACATCATTGAAATTCACTTTTGTTAATCGAAAATTGACTCATTATAGTTTTAAAACGTTTATTTATGATGAAATTTCAGTGACTATTAGGTATATTTGCCATGTCATCTTACATTCGCAATAAGCGTCATACTGGGAAAAAACCCAAGTTCATATATTAGCAATAAAAAGTGTCATCAAATAGAGTATTTCAATGTCCAATAATAATTTTAAGAAGAAGGTATGACACATTTACTTATTCTTTACAATAAATATATGACTGGAGATTTTCCCAGTGGAAGTACTATATATTTCGCTGAATGGATTCCAGTATCTCTCACTTACAACTATCAAACAACAATAATGTTCTCAACCGTTTTACTCTCCGGTCTTAGTATTATAGGTGCTATAATCTATTTTATTCGGTATAAATACAAAAAACAATTAAATATAATCACAAGTGCTGATCAGGCACGCGAAATACTGAAATCTGATCAGTATGTTCGACATATATCAAATGCTTGGCTAATAAATACACTATCAATTGTAAATCCATTTACTATTCATGATAAATCATTGTTAAAAACATTTAAGAATAGAGTTATATTAATATTAGCAAACTGGTATAAGGAAGATAAGTATGAAGAACTTGTTTTCGTAATTGGAAAACGAATAGATTACCATATACCATTATTACAATTAAATAATAGAAAACTTTGTTTATCAAAATTGGTCAAACAAGTCACATTAGATTCATTTCTTACGGGCGTTCTCAATGTCAATGCCAATGATGATTTGCTTACAGAATTACCTGATTTAATTATTCATTTATGGAAAAATCGTGATGATAAAAAAGCTCAAACTCGTTTAAAAGAACTATTTGTAAATAATAATGATCAATTTACTCAGTCTGAAATTTGGCAACAAATTCAAACAATATTATCTAATCATTCAAGTGCCATTTCAAACATGGGAATCAATGATTTTGATGAAAAAATTTCCAACCCATTGAATATTATTGTTCCAGGTTGGGAAACAATGTGGCGAGTAGTATTCTATTCATTACTCGAATTACTTCGACATCCAAAATTATTAGAAGAACTATCATTACAATTAAATGATCAATCAAAATCACCTCAAAATTGTCTCTTACTAGAATGTATTATAAAAGAAACATTAAGATTATATCCACCAACGAAAAATATCTATCGCACACATATACAAACTGGCGAAGAAGTACGCATTGATATACAACATATCCATCATAATAAAAGTGCATGGGGATCTGATGCATGTACTTTTCGACCTGATCGTTTTCAAGAAAAGTTAACTGATGAACAACAAAAACATTATTTACCATTCTCAATTTCTTGTCCAGCTCGACATAAATTTGCTTATATATTTGCTGGTGCTATAATAACTGAAATTATCAAACATTGTCCAACGTTCACTATTGCTGAAGAATCGATATTACCATCAACTGATAAACTATTAGATGTAACCCGTAATTCATATAATGATTTACTGATACTTGTATAATTAGTGTATTTATTTTCTTTTTGTAAATTTTATATGCATAAGGCTGATTTAGAAAAATAAAGAATACAAAAAAAAGAAGTCTTTTATTATCATTTATTTTTTTGTGGTATTTCCCATTGAAAGCCCAAATGTTTCTTTGTTTCATCTACTGATACTTTCTCTTGACTACCAGGCTTTTTCTCTTCTTGTTCCTTGCGTGGCGTTCCAGTTTTTTTATAACCTTGACCAAACTCATCAAATCGTTTCATTTCATCAGCAACAGTCTAAAATAAATTTTTTAAGAAATTTAAATAATAAAAAGTATTGAAAACATACTCGTTGCAATGGAAAGATATTACGACCATTTTCTTCGAGATATGACATAACACGTCCTGTATATTCTTGATATTGTTGTCTTTCATTTTCATTCACTTGTTTCTCGAATTGCATTTCATCTAATTCACTTGCTTTTAGATTACGTTCACGATCTTTTCGTTCTTGCTACAAATCAAATAAAAATATAGATATCATATCCCGTGAATACTACAAAGACAAAACTTCAGTCACATATTGAATGTGGTTTCCTATTCTTCGTTTATGACTGGAACAGGAATTACTCGTGAAATGTTTCGCATAATAACGCAGTAATTATTACATCGATTATATAATTCTTTAGTTCATTAAGCAACAATTATGAACGCTGATTATATTGTATGGGAGTACAAGATATTCTCATATATGAAATAATTTCTATGTTCATTTAGGATGTATCTAAATATCACATGATCTCTATAAACTCTACGATTATATTATTTATATGAAGGGTAGTTTGATAGATTTATCTTATAAGTCATATAACTTACAGCTTGTTTTGATTGAAAGTGAGATACTGCATGAGTATATTCACCACGTTCTCTTTGTTTTTCATGTTGATATAAAAGAAATAATCGATCCGTTTCAGCTTTACGTTTACGTAATTCAGCATCTTCACGTTCTTCCATTTGACGTTCACTTTGATGTCGTTTTAACTAATAATAAATTGATTTTATAATTTAAAATAAGAAACAAAGTTTATTATACTGTTTGTAATCGATGCTTATCAATAGATTTTAACATTTGTTGTCTTTTATCGTATTTTTCTTGCTGTTCACGATATTCTTTAGCTGCTTTTTCAGTCTCAGCGCGAAAAATCTTTGCATCATCATCAGCTTCACCTCGTTTCTGTAATGAACCTAAATAACCAAGTAATCCATCTCGAGCTTCTTGTTTTTCCCTATACAAATCAGAATAATCAATTATCATAATTTAATACTATATTTATTACTGATTAGCTTGTAATTCTTTTTCACGTCTTAATCGAGCAATTCTTTTCTTAACTTCAGCATACACACGAATATCTTCATCTTCTTCCTATAATAATAACATATAAAATTAATTAAAAAAATTAATATTTTTAATTTACTTCATCCATTTGTTCTTCGATTTGTTTAATTCTTTGTTTTTGTTCGATTGATTTATCATACATTTGTTTAACCTCTTGTTTTTTTAATGCTTTCAAACGTTCTAATTCCATATGATCAGCAAGAGATTTCTCAGCTAAACGTTTATATTCATCTCCTTCTTGTTGATCTAATTGTTTCTCTTGAACATATCGACTTTTACGTCGATTAATTCTTTAAAAAAAATACAATTATATTGAAAAAAAAGAAGTAACTATAAACTAACTGTGTCAATTGAAATTGAGCTAAATCCGCTCGTTCCCTAGAAGAAGAAAAAAGACGTTTTATATTTTGAAGAAAAATTAATTTACTTCGCTTTTTTCTCTTTCTTTTCTTTTTCCGCTTTATCGAATTCATGTAAAGTTTCTTGATCACGTCGTAACTCATCATTATCACTTGCAAGACGCATTTCTTCAATACGTGTTTTCATTTCAATTTGTAACTCACGTTCTTTAAGTACTTCAGTTAATAAAAGAGAACTCTGTAAGAAAACAAAATGAAAATCAACTAAAAAAAAGATAAAAAAGATTACATGAAATGTTTTAACACGATCTGTTTCATAATATCGCTCTTGTTTCGCTTTATCAATATATTCACGTCGACGTTCAGCGGCTAATTTTTCCTCTTCAAGATCTAATACTTTTTTTCTTTCTTCTGCTTCTTTATCACGAAGTTTTTTCATTTGAAGTTTACGTTCTCGATCACCCTTTCAAAATAAAATAAAATCTCTAAGTATTTTTTTATGTTAATCTTGTATTTACAGCTATTGTATTTGGCCAATTTTTGGTTAATTGCATTGAACGTTGAAGTAAATCATTTTTTCTTTCCATCTCTTGTTTAATAGAATCTTTATCACGTTGACGACGTTCTAAATTATCATAGATTCGAGTTAAATCACCTTTTGTTAATATACACATTTGATTAAGATTTGCTGAATTTGCTAATTGATGTTGCTCTGAACGATGATCTGGTGGACATGACACTAGAATTGATTAAAAGAAGAATAATGATTTTATACAAATTAACAAAAAAAGAGATTATAAACCAGATTGACTATGTCGTAATATTTTTCTTGACGCAAATTGAGCACTAACATCAGGTTTAGTTGAAGGTACAGGTAAAATTTTGATTACCATAATTGAAACCTTAGATGAATATAACTATGTATTTTTAGCTAAAAATATTTGTTGTGAAAAACATCAGAAATCGCCATTTTTTTTGTTTTTGCATTGGATAACTAAGCAACGTTAAGTAGATTCATTAAGTCGTTGAACAATGATGAATGATTTTCAAAAAACCTTTGCTATGTAGTATTGAAAGCATTACAAGAGCTATGATAGTGTTTGATCATTGTTTCATATGATATTTCGTTATATGTATACATCTAGCGTCCTCTTTCAAATTTTGACATCGAGTACTTCGGAAAATATGATTCAATCAAGATGAAAACAAGTTGGAAGTTAATGAAATCATATTTCAAATGGCATAAGTGATAAACCTATTATATATTATTGACAATCAAACAGTTCTATCTATAGAAATATGTACTCACTATATAGCTCTAAGGCATTTTAGACAATTGAATTGTTATATTATCACATTTCTTTTTAGGATTCAAAAATATTTATATATATGTATCATTGTCTATTGTATGTGTGCATGTTTAAGTTCGAAAATAAACTTTTTTTAGAAAAGTTGCATGCTAAGAAATAATTGAGCAAACAATTGTAAAAATGACATGCTTGGCAATAGAAAAGAATTTTTCTTCTCGGCATCCGTTTTTATTATTTATAAGGCAACATATATTCCAGACAAAATAAGCTTCGTGTTTGAAAGGTAAATAACTTTTATTTTGATACAATATAGAAGAATCGATGGTAAAAACAAACCGGTATGTCTACAGTTGATGTAACGAATCTTTGAAGTTTAAAGAGTGTATGAAGAATCGTCTATTATTAATCTTCCGCTAACAATAGTTTTCAGCATGAACTAAAATAAGCGCAGACTCATTACTTCAATAGTTCTTAAGTTATTTTTAGATTGATAGATAACAGAAGTGGTGTTTATACGATTACATATTTCAAAAACTGTATTATAATGTCAAAGTAATTATTGTAAGTTCCGTCTCTAGAGATAGTTGACATTTTATTACGTTAAAAGATTTTGAGAATAATTATTCCTGTGACTAAGTTTAAAAGATAGAAGAATGAATGAATTCATACTTTTTTTTTGAAACTTATTTTAGACTACTTCGTCAGTTATATTCTTAATGGACACAGTCACAAGATTACAATCAATTCCATTGTTGTTCTTTATACAACTGATATATTCATGGATTTTGACCAATGTATGTATTTCATCCTCGATATAAATAACGAGATCTTTAACGATTTATTCAATATTTACTGAATATAATATTTTTTTGCCACAAAGAAAACTACAAACACAACGAGCTTTTGAATAGTTAAACAACACTAGATGTTTTTTTTTGTAGAAACTTCTTTTATTTGTGAAGCACGTGAAGAAGCCATATAAATGAATGCGATCAAAATTTTACTTGAAAGAAAAATAGGTCATTGAATCAAAATATAAACTAAGAATATTTCAATCTTATTATCATATGTATTTAATAGTACAAGCATTCGTACTTTTTTTTACTTCAATACTTAATTAAGTTTTTAACTCTATAGAAAAAAATCTTCTTGTTTGAAATTAAATTTGATTATATTGATAGATAGCGTCCTCTTCATTATATAGATTTGTTATAATATTTTTTCTTATTAAAATACAATTTAATTTATTATCAAAATATTTCAAATAAATCTTTCGTCTTTTATATTATTGACTATTTCTATCGATAAACAGATGACACTAGTTGTAGTTAACTGCTAATCATTGGCTTCTTCTCATTACGGTAAATAAATTTTGTTTGTTGTTAAATGAGCTGCATTTTATCCATTATTGTTTGTCTCAAACTTAAATGTAATTTTTAAATTCTATACTTGTCATTTCTTGTTTTAGAACTATTGTCGTGGAAAATAAGAAATTACTGATGGCTTCACCTACTCAGGAAACCATCAAAAATGAGCCATCTTTACCTAGTTCATCAAATTCTGAACAGTCCACAACAAATACAACTATAAAAAAAGAACTTAGCAATTCTATAATAAAACCAGAAGATGAAACATTTGAACAATTTTATTCCGAAGTAATCGATTCATAATATGAATTATTATTAAATATATATATATATATTTCTCAAATTTGTATAGGTCAAAGCAATAGAAAAACGTGATTCAGTTTTAACACCAGAACAACAAATTAATCGACTTCTACGTCCCGGTGCCACATATTTTAATCTTAATCCATTTGAAGTATGAAAAAAAATCATTTTATTGACATTTAGAATATAATTTCATTTTTTATTTATCAGGTACTTCAAATCGATCCAGCAACACCATTTGAAGAACTTGCGAAACATTATCGAAAGGTAGGAAAAAAACTTTTCTTCTATTATTTATTCTTAGTTATTATTTAGTTATCAATGCTTGTTCATCCAGATAAAAATCCTACAATGACTGATCGTGCATCACTTGCTTTTGAAGGTATGTGTATTTAAATTTTAAAATAAGTTTAACAGTCTAGACATTATCCTATACAAGGACATTTTCAATGTCATTTAAGCAATGATGTTTTCGTAAAATTTAAAATATTATCTGATTTTTATTCATTAAATTAATAGTCTCTTTTCTGAAAATATTCAAATAATATCTAATCAGATCGAACTCATTCCATCGGATCTGATAAAAATTGTCGGCATCCTTGGCATTCGGTTCTAACAGGAAGTAATCGGATGTTGTAATAATCACGACCCTATGGGAACGCCCAAAAAATCTGGCACTTGCCGACATCCGGCAACTTCCTATCGGAATTTAATATCAAGGATACCAACAATTTCCATCGGGTTATTCGGTCTAAATGCCTTATGGCATTGTATTAAATTCAATTGATTAATATTAGCTAAGATTCAATTAACACTTCGATGCTATTTAATAATATAAATATTAAATTATATGATTGTAATCTTCCCTTCCAGTAATAATCGAACTTAGCAGTTTAATATAGCTCATTATAAAAAATCCAATATCTAGAAGAATGACTATTCAGAACTTCTATTTTTATCTTTTATTAATATATTGACAATTTCTCAAAAGCATTTCATCGCTTTATTTTCTATTAGAAATAAGGAAATCAAAAAAAATCATATTTCATCTAATTAAATATTTAACTTGTAATATATATATTTATTTAGCAATTAACAAAGCATATAAAATTCTTGAAGATGAAAAAGAACGTAAAAAATGCCTTGAAGTTGTCGAAGAAGCTCGAGAACGTGTGGACAAAATGGTAAGTTTAAATTCACCTAATTTTGATAGTTTTTCGTTTCCCTCTCTTTCTCTGGTATTTTATCAAAAAAAAAAAAAAACATTGTTTTTTCTTTCTTCTTCATTAAATCAGAGAGACTAAGAAATAAAATCGCCAGAGCGATAGGTCCTGTTTTGCCCTCCTTCTAGTGTGCATTCTACAACGAACTGTTTTCTTCAATCATTCAGCAAATCGGGTGAGTTACAAAATTTCTTTTTAATTATTATTATTTTTTCATATTTTAATCGATTTGAATATTCTTTGTGTTTTTTCTATATATATTTAGATTCAAGAAAAACGAGCTAAATATAAAAATCAGCCAATAGAAGAAGATACTCCTGATGGAGTAAGAATATCTTTTCTTTTTTTTCGAATATCAATTTAAATTTATTTTAGCTTAAAAAAGCTCTTTGGTCGGTGACATGTAAATTATTTGCAGATATTGAACGATTGCGTGTTCGAGAAGAATCAAATAAAGCGGAAGAACGAAAACGTAAAGCTGAAGAAACAACTGATCGTGAAGAAAGAACGAAATTACGTAAAGAATGGGATAAAAATTATGAAGTAGGACTAAATTTATAATTAAAATTAATCCTCTTCCTTTTTTTTCGGTTTGTTTAGGAAAGTCGTGAAACACGTGTGAATAGTTGGAAATCATTTCAAACAGTTGCTAAAGCAAAAGATCCAGTTAAAGGCAAAGGACCTGCTCTATTCAAACCACCCAAATATAAACCAGAAGGTCGATAAAAGAGGAAAAACAATTCTATTGACTTTTTTCGTCTCTGTAAATATATATATTCATTAAGAAGACAATGTTTGTCTATGTTTTGTCTTGTTTGGTTTTTTCTTTTGTTTGTTCTATATGATTAAACAACGAAAGAATTTATTCTTATTATTTACCTCGGTTTTTTTTTGATCTAATCAAAAAAGAAAAGATTTAAAAAAAACGTTAATTATTTACATAGAAATTCAAGTCTCTTATTATTTCTTTTTCAGATATGATTCTAGTCCGGTGATTATACTCAGAGAATGATGATTAATACATTTTATACAATTGTAAATCAGATGTGGTAAGTGAATCATTTTTATATTTATTTGGTAAAGAAGAATTGTCATATAAAATTATATATTTGTCGTAACGCATCGAGAATGAAGTGGCAAAAGTAAAGGACAGATAAAAAAGAAATTTTTTTATGATGCCTACCGTCTATATGAATATAGTTTCGTTGATGTTGTATGTAGTCATTTTCTTTTCTATATTACTATTTTTTAACAGCTTACTCAACTGATAAAAATGATATACTTATCACTTCGCATTCTTTTTATTCATTTGTTAGAAGAATATCTCGTGCGTTTGTCTTTCGTCGGACATATACAATTGTTTTTCCACTCAATGTAATTAATAATTATTATTCGGCATAAGTACCCAGCATAGTTCACCTGATACATACAATTTTTCAAGGTCAAATAGGATATAATCACGTATTACTAATATTTTTCGTTTAATTTATTTTTCAAAAAAAAAGAAATGAAAACTTAATACTATTGTCTACATTCTAATTTAAAATTACTGAAATTTAATCGTAGGTGAATATAAATATGTATCTTGTGTGACAAAATAAACCTTGAAATTTAAAGAGGAATAGATGGCAAATATTGACACACTTTTGAATATAGCTAGTTGTTATTTTATAGGGGATATATTTTTCGACATAAAAGATGTTCTTTTTTTTCTTCTTCAATACTATGTAATTAAATTAAGTTAGAGAAGAAAGTTTTTAATAGGTGTCACAGAAAGCATTAATATTTTACATAAAAAGTCTCGTATAATTTGACTGCAAGGTTATTACAAAAAAAACCATAGGAGTTCGATAAAAGTCACCTGTATTTCTTACTAGCGACTGTTCATATAACAACATTCACGATAATAGGTCTGTATATATATATATGTTTTGAAGCGTCGCCATGCGAGACTTTTCTGAATGACGTAGAACGAAAAAAATTCATGACAATCACTCTCTCTTTCCTCCTTTCTATCGCCATAATAAGTTGTTTTGGTTACATTAAAATTCTAGGCACATTGTAATTTCCCATATACATATATTTATTTTTCTTTTCTTATTCCAGAGAAATCCTGTTGTTCAATTGTGTGATTTCTATTCGATAATTTAATAATGATATGCTCATCGTCAAATCGTCGTCATATAATTCATGTTTGTTGTTTTATTATTTTTATTTCTATATTCGAAATTCTATCCGGTGCAGTAGATATATATCCATTTAATAAATTATCTTCAAGTATAATTGTATTCATAAAAGATCCTATTGAATATTATGGTTTAACACTCGCAATAATTATTTATTTTGTACGCATATTATCGTTATTACCATTGCCATTAGTTATATGTCATACATGTGGTTTAGTTTTCTATAATATATTTCCTGAACGACCAGAATTACATAATTCACCATTGTTAGGACCAAAAATTCGTATACGTGTTGTAACACGTGGTGATTATCCTGAATTAGTACATACAAATGTTAAACGCAATTTAGATACATGTGCAAAAGTTGGTTTAGATAATTTTCAAATTGAAATTGTAACTGATAAACCAATAGATATTCATGGTTTACCAGCAAATATGGTACGTGAAGTTGTTGTACCAAGTACATATCGAACAAAAACAGGTGCACTTTATAAATCACGTGCATTGCAATATGCATTAGAACCTGATGTTAATCAATTAGCAGCTGAAGATTATATTGTACATTTAGATGAAGAAACATTATTAACAGAAAATTCTGTTCGTGGAATATTAAATTTTGTTAATTCGAATGAATATGATATTGGACAAGGTTTAATAACATATGCAAATGAAACAATCGTTAATTATATAACAACATTAGCTGATAGTATGCGCGTTGGAGTTGATTTAGGATGTTTAAGATTTTGTTTAAAAAAATTACATCGACCACCATTCTTATTCAAAGGTTCATTTGTTGTATGTCGTGCTAGTTGTGAACTTGAAGTTTCATTTGATAATGGACGAGCAGGTTCAATAGCTGAAGATACCTATTTCGCAATGTTAGCAATGTCAAAAAATAAGAAATTCGGTTGGATTGAAGGTTTGTTTAATATAAGCGTTAACCGAAAGCAGAAAATATTTATTATTCTTTATTTCTAGGTGAAATGTGGGAAAAAAGTCCATTTACATTAGCAGATTTTATTAAACAACGTAAAAGATGGTTACAAGGAATTTTACTTGTTGTACACGATAACCGTTTACCATTACGTGTTCGATTATGTTTAGGTATTGCACTTTATTCATGGGTTACATTACCAATAACATCATTAAATGTTATTCTTACACCACTTTGTCCTATACCATTACATTGGACATTAAATTTTTTAATCAGTTATGTTGGCGCTGTTAATGTTTATTTATATATAATTGGTGCAGTACGTTCATTTTCACTAGTACGTTTAGGTTATCTACAATTTACAATTCGAATACTTGGAACATTAGCAACTATTCCATTTGTTATTGTATGCGAAATAACAGCGGTTATATGGGGACTTTTGAGTGATAAGGGAAAATTTTATATTGTTGATAAAAACTTAAAACCACCGGTTAATGTGTAATGATAATTAGAGATATTTTTCGTTAGAATTTACTTTTTTTTGTTTTTAACAGATAATCGATGAATCACATCGGCAATCTTCTTTTCTTTGGGTTCTTTTTTCTTTTTTGTGTTGTTCATGTTTCTTTTTTAAACTACTGCTTTATTGTTTGTCAGATGATCCTTATTTGTGGATTTACCTTATTTAGAATTATATATATAAATATAAAAAAGAAAAGATACTTCTTTATTCACACGCATTTTTTGTTATTTATGATATATATATATATATAAATATATTTGATTTTTAGATTTCTTTATATAATAGATGAAGGAATGTTTTATCATGTTTTTTTGATCGAAATGATTGACAGTTAATATTATTGATTGCTATCATAAGCACAGACTTATTTTCTGTTTTACTCATTTTATGTTTATATATATATATTTTTTTTCTTGTGATTTTTATGAATTAATAATTAATATAAAGAGAAATCAATTTATCTTCAGGTTTTTTTATTTGTGTTATTGTTCTGGCCTCGACTGGAACAAAGACTGCTGTAAAAGACGACCAGTCATCGTCTTCTGCTGGTGCTGGAGGTATTAAATCAAAATCAAGTTCGATGAGTTCGTCAGAAGAAGGTATAGAAATAAATCTTGATCGTATGTATATATTCTAAATATCTTTTTTTCGAAATCAGTTTCATGGATTTCATGGTTCTGCGGTCTTCGTGGTAATGAATTCTATTGTGAAGTTGATGAAGATTACATACAGGATAAATTCAATTTAGTATGTCATCTAGAAAATAGAGAATTCTTTTTTTTTTTTGTTATTCAATCAAATATTTTTAATAGACAGGTCTTAATGAACAAGTACCACATTATCGGCAAGCTCTTGAGATGATTCTTGACCTTGAGCCTGATAATGAACATGAGAAACAAGATAATCCAAGTCAATCAGATTTAATTGAACAAGCTGCTGAAGTTCTCTATGGTAAAAATTCAATAGAATGGAGAAAAAAAAACAACTAAATAAATTATTTCTCTAATAGGTCTTATTCATGCTCGCTATATTCTTACTAATAATGGTATAGCTCAAATGCTTGAAAAATTTCAAAATGGAGATTTCGGTCTATGTCCTCGTATATATTGTGATAATCAACCAATGTTACCGGTATGAAAGATTGTATTTTTGTTTTTTTTTATATAAATTTTTTATTGAATCATAGATTGGTTTATCTGAAATGCCTGGTGAAGCTATGGTTAAACTTTATTGTCCGAAATGTATGGATGCTTACGTACCGAAAAGTTCTCGACATCATCATATAGATGGAGCATATTTTAGTACAGGTTTTCCGCATATGTTTTTTATGGTTCATCCTGAACATCGACCAAAACGACCAACAAATCAATTTGTTGCTCGACTTTATGGTTTTAAAATTCATTCAATGGCTTATCAATTACAATATCAAGCAGCAAGTAATCTTAAACAACCGAATTCAGGTGCAGTCATTCCAAGTGCTGGTGCTGCTGGTGCAGTTGGTGGTGGTGGTGGTACTGGCGGTGGCGGCACAACTACAACCACTACTCGTCCAGTTATTAAGGATTGATTTAAATAAAAATTATGTCGATTTTTTTTTTTGTCGAATATGAACAAAACAATTGATTTCTATGTACTATTACTAATACATTATTCTCATTTGTTGATAACGTTATTAGTACTTATGCTATGTATATGTCTTTCGTTCAATTCTTTTTTTTCTCCTTTTCTTTAAAATCATCAACTAAAATCGCACGACGACATAGTAGAATTTGATAAACTCAAATTTTTCACTCGTTCATAATTTTATTTTTGATTTAATTCAAAATAGCAAAGAATTTGGGATTCGAAATTTTCGATTGAGTTTGAATGAATTGATTTAATAATAAAAAAAACTAATTACATCGTTTCAGAAGTAGAAAATTTACTTTTGTTAATAGACACTCCTTTGAGTTAAAATCAATATTTACCTATCGGCAATTATTTGAAAGTTGAACAGAATTTTAATTTTCTTTTTTACTCATGATATATCACTATTGCATATATGCAAAGTACTCTTAATCCTATTCAAATAGATTAATATATATTACAAAACACACATATTGTAACAAAAAGAAATATAGATTTTTTCTTAAATTACTGAATTATTATAATCTAGATAAGGTAGTCATTTTTGTGTAAATATTTTTCAAAAGCGTTTAATTCAGTCTAAAATATAGATAGATATTTATGATACTACATGACTGTAGTAACAGCAGTGTTCTTCTATTTATATGACATTTGAATAATACGAGTCTTATATTCATCCTGCTAACTATATTTCTTTTTCATTTGATAAAGATATTAATCATATGACAGCTTGAATATAATCATCAGCTTAGTGTTGACGTTATATGTTATTCAGCCAATGCATCATAAACAACTTTAGTATAAGATTTTCTATACCTATTTGCTATTTTTAATTAACATATATATCCTTAAGATATGTAACATCTATGACATCTGTATTCAAGGTCAATGATTACTGATACAGGTCATTTCTTTCATAACATTGGAAAGTTTCTGATTGTTCGAATTCTTTGCATTATCATCTGGCATTTGCAAACGAATCTCATTTAATGGAATCGAAATAACTCGCCATATTAGATATACAAATATAAATAATTATGTTTTGAGAATTTATCAGATAAATTTCTTTGACTCAAGAAAAATAACGGATTTATAATTATTTATGTAAAAGAGAAATAAATATTATCGAGACAATAACTAATTAATAATAATAGAGATTAGACAATGTTTCTATCACTTATCATTTACCATGTATACATATACGGGACGTAAAACTTATCTATCATTCAGATAACGATACAATTTTCAATGTTATTTAGAAATTTAAAGCTCTACTGTTTCTTTTAACATATTCTAAATACTTTTGTTATTTGATATCGTAATAATAAATATTTTAATAAGATAATTAAGTATAGCTCTAGTGATAACTAATAAATATCCAAATGCTCTATCATCTGTTATTAATCAAAATAATAATACAAAGCAGACGAACGACTAATTGTTGTATAAAAAAATTACGGTATTATTCTTAGAATGATATTTTACATAGTCTATTAAAATAATCAGAAAATTGAATTTTAAATCAAAATTTTTAGAAGTATAGTTAGTAATTGATTAAAATAGATCAAATATGTCATGTTGACAATGGAGAAACAGCGATGATTTCGTACTCTTCTGTACTCCCACAATACTTTAATGTTTTCTTTTCGTACTTAAAAAAACTTTGGCGCAGATGAAGTCTCTTTTTTTGTCCCTTGCATTTTTTGCACTAGAAGGCAAGAAAAATAATGCATATGTCGTATTTTTATTTCTTACAAAATGTACAGGTGTTGTAAATAATGCACAACACAATCATCACTCGTATTTCAGCTGTAATCGAAACAAATTATTTACAGATAACATATACAATTAGAAATGACAGCGACAAGATGTATTGTTTTTGATGACTGATAAATTATATGATATAAGAAACCAGGTTTCTACTGTAGTTTTCTTTTGTCAACAGAAATTGGCCTATTTTAATGGTACTTAATGAGACAAATATAAAACATTTGCATCTACAGTCATCAATCAATATCATTTCGTAAAACCATGTGTGAATAGGTTTTGAGAATCAATTCGATATTCTATATGATCTGAATTAATAGCTATTTGACAACTTCAATCAATTATTAAAACTCTTCCGCTACAAGATTATCGGAAAAAAAATTGCAACTTATTTTTTCATAAAAAACTGACATGAGACGTGTGTATCTTAAACGAAACAGCAAATTCTATAAGATTACACAATCAAGCAAAATGTCAAAATATATATATATGTTTCTCGTTACCTAGGGGTCAATGATAATGCTCAGGGTTGCTTAGTACTATAGTGTTGTTTGTTACTCGTAATCATATAAATTGATTGTCTTCAAACAATACTATGTGTCCTAATTCTCGATAATATAAAAATTCCATATTTTCATAATACAGTTAAGTAATCTATTACGTTATTCATTTAAATATTTATTCTACAAAAAAACTTCAGAAGTTTTATAAGAATAGAATATTTATTATTTTTTTCATGACACACATTATTTTGTATTCATTCGTTACATTTACGTCTAGATGGCATTAGTATATGACTGTTTATAATAGTCAAATGACTTTTGCTGGATTGTCAGCCCACCAACGGAAATAAAGTGAATGTCTAATATGTTTATTTTCTTCTCGTTTTTTTTTATCGCACTTCTCTTTCTCAATATTAACTTCTACTATAAAGAAACGAATTTTTATCTTTTTAGAAATAATCTATCGATTCGAATCCATTATTATATTTCCCTAATCAATCAATGAATATACCAGTAATATCTACAGCAAATCATTCAATTCCTTCTCAAATCCCGCCACCACCTCCACCATTAAATGGTGCTCGAAATTCATTAACATCTAATATTCAACCACGTAGCAATATACCTGGAAAACATTGCTGGGTTTGTTTTGCTACAGATGAAGATGATTTTCAAGCTTGTTGGGTATCACCATGCCGTTGTCGTGGTACAGCGAAATGGGTTCATCAAGAATGTCTTCAAAGATGGGTAGATGAAAAACAACAAGGATCAAGCGGAGGTCAGTTAATTATTTTTTTCTTTCTCAATTTTTGGGAAAATTTCTTTTTGCATTTAGTTAAAGTTGTCTGTCCACAATGTAATACAGAATATATTATTGTTTATCCTAAACAAGGTCCATTAGTTTATACACTTGATTTAATAGAACGTATTTTAAATCGATTTTGTCCATTTCTTGCCGGTGGTATTCTTGTTGGATCTGTTTATTGGACAGCGGTTACATATGGTGCAGTTACAATTATGCAGGTAAAATCATTGGTTCTATTCTATTGAATGTAATTAATGAAAAAAATATTTCAGATTCTTGGACATAAAGAAGGTTTAAGTGTAATGGAAAAAGCTGATCCACTTTTTCTTCTCATTGGTTTACCAACAATTCCAATTGTTCTAATTCTTGGACGAATGATACGATGGGAAGAAGCTGTATTGAAATTCTGGCGTAAACATTCATCAAAATTACCCTTAATGAATTATTTATTTCCTAATGGTAACATCAGATTTTTTTCAATTACACACAACAATTAATATTTCATTATAGATCGTACGCCATATTTACCTCGTATTCCAACTGAACGTAATGGAAATTCTAATCCAGCATCTTTAACAAGACTTATTTGTGGTGGTCTTATATTACCAACAATTGCTACGATATTTGGAAAATTTATGTTTCAACGTGTTCATTCGAATTTTCAACGAACACTTTTAGTATGTGATGAAGAAGAGAAAAGATAATAATGAAATCATTTATTTTATTTTATAGGGTGGCATTGCATTTATTGTTCTGAAAGGTACAGCAAAAATTTATTATAAACAAAGTCAATATATTCGTGAAGCACATCGAGAAATTCGTAATTATGAATCAACAACTACTAATTTACCAACTCATCATCATCATTCTGTTCCACCCCCACCACCACCACCACCTCGACCAGCAACTGTTGAAGCACAACAACAACAACAAAATTCGAATGAAATATTCGTCATCTCATCATCACCATCAACGTCGTTAACAAATGCTGAATCACCATCGGACTTTTAACTATGAAAAAAAAAATTTTGATCTTTTTTCTTTTTTTTTGTGTATAATTCTTATATGAACATTTGAATTTTTTTTTCTTCTTCTTTAAAAAAATTTTGATCAGGAGAAAACAGAAAATGTTATTATTGTTGTTTTTCTTTTTTCATCTAACTTCTAGTTTGAATATACATATACATATATACATATTATTTAGGAATTTGATATAATGACAGCAACAAATAATATAGACAAAGTCAAAACTTATTTATTAGCTGCAAGTGGACGACGAACTATACGAAATACACCATGGATAGATGATATACCATCGGAAAGTTTTACTTTACCGAAATATGAGGTGAGTTGCTTTTATAGTTATTGAAGAGGATGATGAATGGTTATAATCATATGTTGACGACTGTTTTATTTCTCCGAAAAATTTATTTAATCAGATTTGACATACTACTGTCATATACAAATAAATGAACTTTTGTGGAAATATTAACAAAGGCAGATGTTTTTCTTTTGAAAGATATTTATAGGAACATCAGTACACTCGGAGATATGAGTGCTGTTTTTAATAAATAAAAAATTAATTGCTTTATGTTTTTGATGCAAATAAAATTGACAAAAAAAAATAAATATTTATAAAAAAATTTTTCTATTAAAAAGCTTTTAACAGTTATCAGTATGGTTTTACGGATATTTATCTATTACAAATATCTACTATGTAAGGCACTATGGTCAAGGTGATAGCACTCAAAAGTAATATGACTCATTTTTCTTTTGTTCTTCTACTATCAAAATAATTGATGTATGAATTAAAACCGGCAAAGGTCATGATAGTTTCGTTAGGCTTTAAAAAAAAACAATTTTACATAATACAAAATTTATAAATATTTTCTTTAGGTTGAAGCTCTTGATAAAGTCAAACGTGAAAATACTGTAGTCTGTTTACATAGTAATACATCGAAAAATTTTCTCATTATAAATGTCATACGAGAATATTCTTATGGTATTAAGCAAAATTTGGAACAAGGCGGTCAACGTATTATTTGTCTTACTATGGGTATAAAAAAAACATGAATTTCACATTTTGTATTTATAATTTTTTTGTTTTATGAATATAGAACAAGATCCTGTTGCATTAGCTGAAATGATTCATCGTCATTTACCAGTTGATGTTGGTTCATTCGGTATTGAACATGGTGTATTACTATGGAAAAAAGAACAATGGCACCAAGAAATGCAAATACGTTCTGTATTTGTTATGCATCCAACTGTTTTTCATGAATTACTTAATCGAAATTATATAGAATTTTCACATATTAAACTGTTAATTCTCGATGAATGTCATCAAGCTATTCGTGATCATGCATATGGATCAATTATAAAACAATATAAAAATCTCTGGGATCAAAAAGATAATAACATTCCATTACCTCGACTTTTTTCAATAACAACTGCTTTACTTAAAACTTATTGTACATCAGTTCAATTGGAAGAACGTATTGAAAATTTACATAATTTTTTTTGGTAAATTAATTATTAATTTATCTTAAATTATATATATATACATTTGAATTATTTTTAGTTCAACTATTTTTACTGCAACAGATCTTATTTGTCGTCAATCAAATCGTTTATCAAAAATACCAAAAGAAACAATTGTTATTTGTGAAAAAAATAATCAACAACAACCGGAAATTACAATTGAAATAATACGAGTAAGAATAGTTCTATAAATTAATACATGGAATGTTGAACAGAAGTGCTTAGAATATATAATGATGTTATCATACAGAGGTCAAACGAGTTTGAAGTTTTTCGACAAATTGTAGCTTGTAACTATGTGCTTTCTTTTCTTGAGCATCACCAGTCGACTCAGTACAGTCCAAAGTACCTATTAGAACAATCAAAAGCAGATGATTACAGTTTTTAGGTAGTTTTTCGCGAAAACTTAGATATCCATAAACTTTAAATTTGGAGCACATTTAATTTAACCTGTTTTTTTTATTAAAGGAAATTCATGCAGCACTTGCTTATTTAAATAAATTAGAAGCACCACAAATTTCATCTTCAACTAATTCCGATGAGAATTCATCACCATTAACAATTCCTCGTCAAGTTCTTACTGAATGTTTACGTCTAGTCGATAAATTAGGCATTTGGGCATTACTTCGTTCTTCATTACCAATAATAACTCAATTAGAACGTCTTTCAAGTATTGCTGTTGAACAAAGTTCTGCTTCATTTTCCTCAAATTCTTCTTCATCATTATCATCATCTCATCTTTCTCTCACATCACCACGTGCATACTCATTATTTCTTGATTGGATTTGTACATTACTTCGTTTTTGGAGATCACGTATTAAAACAGTCATTGAAACACTTGATTCTCAAACATTAATTGAACAATATACAACATCAAAATTACGTTCATTATTTGATATATTAAAACGTTTTCAATCCGATGCAACAAGTACAGTCTATCGTCGATGGTCAGCTTTAATATTTGTTGATCGTAAACAAGAAACAGCTGTACTTAATGCAATATTAAAAGATGCAGCAAAACGTTTTGCTGATGAATATTCATTTATTCGACCGAATTTTTTAATTGGATATTCAACAATGCAAACAACAGATGATCTATCTACTAGTCAACATATACAGCCGATGGATAGTCGAAAACAAGTATAGAAAAAATTAAATCTTTAACACTTCTTATTTTTTTTGTTGTTTCAAGGAAGAAGTTATGCGTAAATTTCGTCTTGGAGAAAATAATATTATTGTCGCATTAAGTTCTCTTGAAGAATTAAAAGATATTCCAGATTGTAATCTAGTTATTCGATTTGATGTTCCAACGAATTATCGATCATATGTACAATCAAAAGTAAATGATTGTGACATAATTTGATTATAAAAATTCTTTTTTCGAATTAATTTTTTTAGAGCAAAGCACGAGCTCAATTACCACATTTTTTTATGCTTGCTGAACAAGATGAATATGATGCATTTTTAACAAATCTTAATTCTTTTAAAGGCATTGAACAAGTAAAAAAATATAAATATTAAAAATTCCAAAAAAAAAATCTATTCATATTTTTAAGGTTTTAACAAAAGAATTTCACGAAATTAATAATCCTCTTCCATCAATAACCATCGATCGTGATAGATCACCCAATGCTATTGAAGTCATCAATAGGTAATTTCTTAATCTTCTCGTTGAATATCAAAATTTATCTTCATCTTAAAGATATTGTGCTCGACTTCCATGTGATGCATTAACAACATTAGTACCATCATGTGAAATACAAAAACTTGATCAAAATCAATATCAATGTACCCTTTCATTACCTGTGAATTCACCTGCAAGAACAACTATTACTGTATATTTTTTTTGTATATTTATTTCATTGATTGACACTTGATTTTTAATTGAAGGGACCGATTCGTTCAACAATAAAACAAGCAAAACTTTCATCAGCTAAACGTCTTTGTGAACATCTGTTACAAGCAGGTTAATAGAAATATTTTTGTTGTTGTAAACATGAATAAAAATTTTATTTTTCTAGGTGAATTAAATGAACATTTATTACCTGAAACTCGTGAACAATTTTATCTTCGTCATTCTATTATTGACGATAATGATATTGCTGAATGGGGTTCATATGTTGAACCAAATCCAAAACCTGGATCAGTTCAACGTAAACAACTCTATTCTAAAGCTGTATATAAATTTTCGAATTTTTTTATATCGAAATCTATTTATCGATTTAAATTTAATAGATAATGCCTGAACCAATCACTACGAATAATTCATCTGATTTTTTTGTATATTGTATAAATGGTGAATTAACAACGCCATTAACTCAAACAAATGAACAACAAAAACCAACAAATATTTATACAAATTCATCGAATCCAAATCGAATCGGTCTTTTATCCGCAAATTATCTTCTTGAAGTAAGAAAGATTTTTATTCTCTTTCTCGTAGAGAAGAGTCCAGTAAACATAAATTGTCTGTCCGTAGGGTCAAAAAAACATTTCTAGAGGTATTGTAGAACACCATTTCTACGAAAAAGAGTCCTTAGACGAGCGTTACTTGTTTTTATATAAATATTTTAATTGATTTAGATTCCAGCATTTTCATTATTTTCACGTGCTGGTGAAGAAACTTATAATCTCGATATGATTATGAAAAATGTACATTTTAAATCAGATGAATATCGAATGTTACAAACCGTTCATTATTATTTACTTTCATCTATACTTGGTTTTGATCGTCCATTAGTTAATTTCAATCCTGAACAAACCCAATCACATTTAATTATAATTTTATTAAAAAAAGATTCATCAGGTTCATATACAATCGATTGGCAATTAACAAAAGATATTATATCATTTATTCAATCAATGTATTTACAACAATATACATTTGAGAATCCATATGTATTCAATGCAAATGATTTTAATCAAACATGTATTGTTTTACCATCATACCGCCGTTCAACTCAACCACAATATTATATTGTCAATTCAATTGATATGAATAAAAATCCGCTATCACCATTTCCATCTATATCAACAATATATGATACATTTTCATCCTATTACGAAATAAAATATGAATTACGTTTAACAAATAAAACTCAACCATTATTATGTGTATCACATACATCACATCGTATGAATCAATTAATTCCACGTTATATGAATTTTAAAATTATGAAATCATCATCAGCTGTAACAACAAATCGTAATACAAATCGAACAAATCAACATACGAAAACAAATGGTACAACACATCATCATCATCATCACCATCATCATCAAGGTGTATTTTTAATACCGGAATTAGTTATTATACATCCAATAAATGCACAATTATGGCAAGGAATTATAGCATTACCTAGTATGCTTTATAGAATTAATTGTTTGATATTAGTGGAACAATTAAGACGAACAGTTGCATTACAAACAGGTGTTGGAGTTGCTTGGGCACCTGAAGATGGACAATTTGATAAATTAAGTTTTGATTGGGATGAAAAAAAAGAAGCACAATTTTCAGCTTTATTAGATAATAATGATGCATTTTTTACTGATGAACCAATTGATCCTAATTGGAATTTTGAAATAAGTGTTTGGAATGAAAATGATATACATAGTTGGACAAGTATAAAATTCGAAATTTAATAATTTCATATATATAATTTTTTTCTTTAGATGATTCAGCATGGTTAGAAGCAAAAGATCGTTGTATTATGATCAATGCTGTTGATGTAAGGAATTTAATTGAAGTTGAATTAAAAATAAATGATCTTTCCAAATTTAGTTTCAAGATCATGATTTTGATGATGATACGGATCTTGAGGATGATGATGAAGAAGAAAATCATCAGCATCCTTCTTCTACACAACAAAATGGTCGATCTACATCAAGTATATTGCTTTTTCCGAATTAAATAATTGATCATTAATTCCATATTTTCGATCTAGCTTGGTCAAATACTCCACAAAAGAAAACAAATGAATCTTCATCTTTAGATGACGATGATGATGATGATGACGAAGAAGAAGAAACTAATAAAAAACCAAATAATAAAAAACAAGAAAAAAAATCTGTAACAGAAACAAAAGTAGCAAATTATCATATTGATTTATCACGTTTACATGAAGATCTGAAAACGAAATCAAAAAAATTTCTTTCGAAATTAATGGCTAATACTCAACCATCGCTAAATTCACTTCGACATGAAGATGTTGATCTTTTTTCTTCCTATGAAATACCAACAACGAATTCTAAAAAACAAGTTTTTGAACCATCAAATTATTTAACTAATGTTCAAATTGAAGAACCAACACAAATATCTCAAACATCAATTTCTTCGCCTGTTATTCATTTTGAACCAACACCTTTAATTAAACGTTTATTAAATATAGATGAAGTTTTACATGATGATGAACAAATTGAAGAAAAACAAGAAATTAAACATCCATTACCATCTAAAACAAATATAATTACATTAGAAAATGGGCATGATAGTGGAATAATTGATGATTTTTCTGAACCATTGAATATCAATTTAGATTTTGAATATTTACCTGAATCTCATCCTGGTCCATCGCCAGCATTACTTTTACAAGCTTTAACATTATCAAATGCTGGAGATGGTTTTGATCTTGAACGTCTTGAAACAGTTGGTGATTCATTTCTTAAACAAGCCGTTACTGTTTATATATTTTGTACATATACACAAGTACATGAAGGAAAATTAAGTTTTTTTCGTTCAAAAATTGTTTCAAATTATAATCTATATAAACTTGGTAAACGAAAATCATTAGGAGAATATTTAATTAGTACGAAATTTGAACCATTTGAAAATTGGATTCCGTAAGTTTTCTGAAAACAAAAATACAAAAATTGATAATTTGTTTTTTAATTAGACCTCTCTTTACATCGGGATTACCAAATGAATATGGTTTATTATCAAGTTCAGGAGTCGAATTATGGACAAAATCTGAATCAACAACTAATGTTGATTGGATTGAATTACAAGAACGTCGTGAACAAAGAAGATTAGCAAAAAGTAATTTACAATCATCACCATCAATTCCACCAACACCGTTAACAATGTTGAATAATCAAGCAACACCAATTTTTCCACCACCACCACCAATAACAACACCAATTAATGAACAACAATGGACACCGTCGTATGATCGACGTACTCAACATTTAATATCTGATAAAAGTATTGCAGATGCAGTTGAAGCATTAATTGGAGCTTATTTAATTGCAAGCGGACCAAAAGCTGCTCTACGATTTATGGCCTGGCTTGAAATTCAAATCTTTCCTAAAATGAGACTCGGTTTGTAATAACACATTCTAAACACATGTTTCATAAAAAAAGTATTCTTTTTAGACGATGGAACAGAAATGACTGGTGAACTTCCACCACTATCCTCACCGGTTGATTATACCAATCCATCAGTACTATCAACAATACAATCATATGATTTTGATCGTTTTGAACAATTAATTGGCTATCGTTTTCATCAACGTGCTTATCTTATTCAAGCATTTACTCATGCATCATATTCTTATAATACAATAACAGATTGTTATCAACGTTTAGAATTTCTTGGTGATGCTGTACTTGATTATGTTATAACTCGTTATTTATATGAAGTTAGTTAATTCATCTTTTTGAAATAGATCAAAAAATAACAAAGTATTTTTTTTTCTATTTTTAAGCATCCAAAACGTCATTCACCCGGTGAATTAACAGATCTTCGTTCTGCTTTGGTCAATAATAATATATTTGCATATATAGCTGTTAAATATGATTTTCATAAATATTTTCGTTGTCATTCCAATGAATTATTTTTATTAATTGATAAATTTGTTCAATCACAAAAAGATAAATCATCATGGTGTGGTTTTGATGAATGTAATTTAGGTGATGATGATGATGAAAATGATGAATTTTTTTATTATGATTTTTTAACATCATCAGCATCAAATAATAAAGATACATATAGTAATACAATGTCATGTGCAATTGATGAAGAACATTTATCAACTTCACATGATGATGAACAAAATGATGAAACAACAAATGAGCCCGATGAATGGGAAGAAACAGAAGTTCCAAAATGTCTTGGTGATATATTTGAATCAGTTGCTGGTGCTATATTTCTTGATTCAAATAAATCGTTTAATACTGTATGGAAAATTTATTATCGAATGTTAAAACCTTTTATTGAAAAATTTACAACTAAAGTACCAAAATCACCTATACGTGAATTACTTGAACTTGAACCTGAAACAGTGGCTTTTGAAAAACCCGAACGTTTACTTGATGGACGAATACGTGTTACAGTTGAAATAATTGGTAAAGGACGTTTTAAAGGTGTTGGAAGAAATTATCGTATAGCAAAGAATGCAGCAGCTAAATGTGCTTTAAAAAATTTACGTCGTCTAGATTAAAATCAAGAATGTTTTAGTGAAGCAAAAAAAGGAAATAAAAACTTCTCAGATATTTATTTTACTATATTGTGATGCAATAGAATGAACCAGCGACACAATTTATTAGCATTTTTAAAATTTGATCATTATTGTTTTTCTTGTCTTACTGATAAAAGTGTTGTATGATTTTTATGGATTTCTTATAAATATATATAAAGACTTCTAAAATATGTTCAGTTGATTTTTTTACCTGTGATTTGTTGTTTTTATTTAAAAAGAAAAGTTTATTCATAAATTTTGTTATTTGTTTTGCATTTGAACAAACAGGACAGCATTGAAGAGTTTGTTCATTTGGAAATCCTACAGTATAATATCCTTCATGAAACATCGATAAATTTAGTTGACTTCAATTATGAAACGATTCATTAGATATTGTCTTCATGTATTGCCAATTATACATGCTCCAGAAACGTATATCAATCCAACCTGAATTGTTTATGATCTATAGGGTGTAGTTAGGATAAGAAACAACACACATCTACCCACACCCTCAATATTCTTTAGTCAAATGGATCATGAAGTCAAGTTCGAAAAAGTATTGTTGAAAAAGTTAACTCTCTGTTCTTATTCAGACACTCTTCATCAACAAAAAATTTAAAAAGAAATACTCATCCACATTGTATATATTATTTTCTTACCAAAATATACTAAACATATACATTAACGCCATCTTTTTGGATAAAAGTAATAACTTATTATTTAAATTATCACTAGTCTATTCTTTTAACGACCAGATGATTGTATCATTATCAAACCACTATTATCGAAGCATACGAAAATACTTTCAAGAATACGTACTATAAAAGCGATATCAAATAACATATTTTAAGAGTCTTCGTCAAAATCTAACAAAACCATGTGCACATTTCTTACATTACCAGTCGAGCTCGTTTATCGAATTCTGGACCATGAAACCGATTTTACTTTGTTTTGCTCAATGCAAAATGTCTGCCAACGATTCAATCAAATTCTTGATAGTTATCCGCGATATCAGGTAAGTTTTCTATGTAGTTTCAATACGTGATTATCATTCAATGAATTCATCAGAAGCTAACATAATCTATCAACTTAAAAGCATTTGCGGAAAACTAGTCAGTTATCATACTAAGTAATCTTTCAAAAAAGTCATGTCTTCCCTCTATTTTTTCTAATAATTATTTCGATAGAACTGCAATATACTCCCTCTCGGATATACGACCATTCGAGAATCGACGAAACATAGAATCAAAGAGAAAGTTCCTATTCTAGTGTTTCGACTGAGTTTTTGGCATAGCATTGACGACTTTTGTCTACTTTCGTACCAATTCAACAAAACACACTGAATTAATCATTCTGATAGTTAGACACCGAGGATGTGGGTGTGGCTATACATCTGGATGAAAAGAGTAATCGTCCCCACACACACATTTAATCACGGCAGCAGTCAGATCAGAGACAAAAAAGCATAACACCTTGCTGGTTCATTAAGAAACAGTACAGTAAATCTCATTCTCTCTTAAACTGTCTCAAATATGCATTTATCCTTTTTCACACAGACTCTCACCACACTTAATCTCTTCAACAATGATATCGGAGACAAAGGAGCACAACATCTTGCTGATTCATTAAGAAGCAACACAGTAAATCTCATTTATCTACAACTATCTCATACATACATTCACACTTTTTTACACAGACACTCACCATACTTGATCTCACATGCAATCACATCGGAGAAACGGGAGCACAACATCTTGCTGATGCATTAAAAAACAATAAAGTAAATATCATTTTTTCTTCAACTATCTCATACATACATTCACACTTTTTCACACAGACGCTTATAGTACTTGATCTCGTTGGCAACAAAATCGGAGACGAAGGAGCACAACATCTTGCTGATTCATTAAAATACAATACAGTAAATATCATTTTTTCTTCAACTATCCAATACACATTTACAGTTTTACACATAGACACTCAGGGCACTTTGTCTCGGATGCAACGATATCGGAGATGAAGGAGCACAACATCTTGCTGATTCATTGAGAAATAATACAGTATATATCATTCTCTCTTCAACTATCTCATTCACATATTTACACTTTTTCACACAGACGCTTATAGTACTTGATCTCCTTACAAATCAAATCGGAGACAAAGGTGCACAACATCTTGCTGATTCATTGAGGAGCAACAAAGTAAATATCATTCTCTCTTCAACTATCTTATTCACATATTTACACTTTTTCACACAGGCACTTACTACACTTAATCTCATCCACAATAAAATCCATGAGACGGGAGCACAACATCTTGCTGATGCATTGAAAAATAATACAGTAAATATTACTTTCCCTTCGACTATGTCATACAAATATTTACATTTTTTCACACAGACTCTCACCACACTTAAACTCGATCTCAATAAAATTAGAGAAAAGGGAGCACAATATTTTGCTGATTCATTAAGAAGCAACACAGTAAATCTCATTTTCTCTGAAACTATGTCATACAAATGTCTACATTTTTCCACCCAGACTCTCACCACACTTGTTCTCGAATGCAATCAAATCGGAGAGAAAGGAGCACAACATCTTGCTGATTCATTGAGAACCAATACAGTAAATATTATTTTCTCTTCGACTATCTCATACAAACATTTGCACTTTTCCATACAGACTCTCACCACACTTAAACTCGATTTCAATCAAATCGGAATCAAAGGGGCACAACATTTTGCTAGATCGTTAAGAAATAACACAGTAAATATTATTTTCTCTTAAATTGTCTCATTCACATATTTACACTTTTTCACACAGGCACTCACCACACTTGATCTCTCAAGGAATACACTTGGAGATAAGGGAACACAATATCTTGCTGATTCATTAACAAACAACACAGTAAATATTATTTTCTCTTAAACTATCTCATAAAAACATTTACACTATTTTACATAGACACTTACAACACTTGAACTTAGTTGCAATGAAATCAAAGACAAAGGAGCAGAACATCTGGCTGATTTGTTAAGCAATAACACAGTAAATATCATTTTCGCTTCAATCGTCACATACACAGATTTGCACTTTTTTCACACAGACAGTCATTCTACTTGATCTCAGCAAAAATTATATCGGAGAGATGGGAGCACAACATCTAGCGGATTCATTAAGAAACAATACAGTAAATATCATTTTTCTGTCAACGATCTCATACACACATTTACAACTTTACACATAGACACTCACGTCACTTAATCTCCACTATAGTCGAATCGGAAATAAAGGTGCACAACATCTTGCTGATTCATTGAGGAACAACAAAGTAAATCTTATATTCTCCTCA